>QJSC01002384.1:8006398-8025410 GCA_003697955.1 Calidris pygmaea
TTGCATCTTTTTGCCACTCCCCCCCCCTCTTTTTTTTTCCTCCCCACAGTTTTTTCTCCCCCCCTCTTTATTCCCACTCAAGATCTAATTCTGCAGGCTGGGCCTCAGGGTGTCCTTTAGTAAACCTTCTTCCGCTAGTAAAATATTTTTTCCCACTGTGTCGGGAATACAGCAGGATTCCAGCAGAGGGAGGAAAAGCAGCAGCAGAAAGATCAGTTCAGCAGTTGGATGCACGAGACCACAGGAATTGGGGGCAGATGAAAAAACTCAATTTTACAAGGACCTGAGGTGGAGAGAACTGTCTTTTGCCACAAACTCATGGGGCTGAATATGTGTTTGGGGTTTGTTTTTCTTTAAGTTCAACTCTCTTAAACTGTTTCCACAGTGCTATACATAGATGCATTGATGATTTTAGGGAAAAACCCTGAAAATCCATCAGGTTAGAAGGAGATCAGAATTGAAAACACATGTACAAGCTGTAGACTTTGAACAGAAGTGGCCATTATGGGTTTGAGACATCCAGGTCAGGAGTATGGTCACCCAAGGCTCTCTTGGCAATCAGGGATACTTTTTGGGATCAGTTTGGTGCCTCCTGGTCCAAAGCACCTTTTGAAGCAGCTCCTCCCTTCCCACCGACCATAGTCAAGGATAACCAGGTACATAAATTACGCCCCTTCATTAGGCACCCAGAATTAAGTGAGATGAGTCTGCCCAGGAGCGGGCAGAAGGGTTGAGTGGGGAAGGCGCTGCCCAGAAGCCAACGCTCCTTCAAGAGAACAAGAAGTGGTCCAGAAATGCTGTGATTCAAAGGGCTCAACTGAGGAAGCAAAATAGCCCAAGAAGTAGCATTGGGACTGAGATGGTGTTTGAAGAGCCACAGACTGCTCCCACGTGTGAACGAGAACAGGTTCACAGGTAGGTGAACAGGAAAAAAAACATGGAAGAGTAAGGTAAGCTCAGATGGAAAGCGGAGAAGAAAAAATGTGAGGCAGGAAAACAGTAGAAAACAGTGGATGATGCAGAGAAAACAAGGAAAGAATGGGGTGAAGACAGCATAAACAAACAAACAAAAATACAACACAGCCTGCAAAAGGAAAGAAAGAAAGCAGTGAAGAAAAACAAAACATACAGAAAAGGAAACCCCACAGTTTTAAACCTCACTAAATACATTTAATAACATTTTAATCATGGTTGGTGATACTATGGTTAAATGTATGTCTACAAACAGCACGCAACCGCGTAAAACTGCAGAAGATGGTTATTTTGTGGCGTGAGACTGCAGGCAATTTTTCACCTGTACCGGCAGGTTTCATTCTTTTGCCAGGTGGTCCGGGAAAGCCGTTCCAACGGGGAACACCCAGCTCAGCTGCTCAGTGAGAATCTGTAAGACAGGCTCCGGATGGGACCTGAGGTATGATAACTCTTAAGCAGAATGAAAAAGGAAGGATGAATCCGCAGCCGAACTCTTTTAAGAACAATGCTACGATTCACCGATGGTTTTCCTCAATGAAAGTGAAAGGATGCAAGAACTGAAGTGGGAAGTGAGAGATAGGGAGAACCTACAAGGGTGTCACTTATATCAGTACTCAGAAGAAAGAAAAACAGTGAATTCACAAAAAAAGTCTGTCAAGGAAAAGATCTGAGGGGCATTCCGGCATTAGAGGAAATCAAATAAGTTAATTCTACCCAAAAGATATGAAATGATCAAGACGGGCTTAAAAACTAAGAGCAAATATTATTAGTGAAGACTTGTTGGTAGATGAGGTCCAGGATGAAATGACAACTCTAGTAGCTGATACTCTGAAGTCCTGACCCTCCTGTCAGCTCCTGCTGACAGTGGTGGGACGGGGAGTACGTTTTGTGCATTTTAAAACACGTCTCCAGTATGAGCAGTACAAGGATATAATTGGGCAATTAGGGAAACAAGAGATAAAAAGTTCATATAAATCAGGACGTCCAGATGATGAGAGAGAACTATCCAGCCATAGTAAAACAGACTATTTCATTTTACCCCCCCTACAGAAAAATATTAATACATTAAGAAAAACGCATGATGATAATCTGTAGTACACCCTCACCTCCAGTGAAATCAAGCAACTTCTCCCTTTATAACTATACACAGGACCGTGATCCCGCAGAATAATAATCATGAGCAGCACACAATAAAAAAATTATACAGCAAACTGTGGCAGTTCTATTATCCGTTTCCCACAGATCCCAGGAACAGGTTGATGTCTATAATTTTATTTATGAGAAACACTTCAAAGAGGGAGCTGAAGATGCTCAGAAGTGCTGGAAGACAGCTACTTTAAATACTGGAATATGAAATTATTGTGGATACCTACTACAAACTACCTGTACCAGGGGAAGGAATGATATTGTTAAGATTAGAAGACTAATTTAAAGTATCCTTTTCTGAGGAGAAGGAATAGGGGAATGGAGATTAATAAATGGAAGTAAATCTGCAAAGAATTCTGTATTAGGATGACTATGCAATAGATGCCCCTATATGTTTATGTTCAGGATATTGTAACATTTTTACACGCAAATTACAAACCAATGTCATTGCCATGCGTTAACAAAATAAACAGTATCTAACAAAACATTGCAACCATTTCCTTCTTTACTTAACTGTCAAATATGTCCTAAATGCAAGTCAAATTTCTGCAAGAATTGATGCCATAGTGCTGTAAAGCAGAATAAGGAGCACAAGGAATACAGGAACACAGATTTTTGCCCTGCTTAGCTTAGATGTCATTAAATACTGTCAATTCATGAAAAAAATTTTACAGAGAAAACACTGACTAGTGACGCAAAGTTTTCAACTGTTAACGGTAAATAGGTAAAACTACACAAGATACAATCCAGTTAATGATTTGAAAATCAAACTAATGTTTATTAATTTTACATAAAGTACTGAAATCACCTTTTGAATTTGGAAATGTTAAAACAATTTCAGCAACCTAACTAGCAGATGAATCATTTTAATCAGAGGAATCAGAAATGGGTATGACCTTTTAAATTCTCATTTATACAGAGAGAATACAATATTACAATTTGGAATGATTAAAACACACAGCTATTCTGGTCAATTGTAACAAAACATTAGTGCTGAATTTCCATTTATTGAAATCAAAGCACTTAATGGGAACAGTTTGATATCAATGATCTTCCAATGCAAGGTAACTACCACGCGAGGTTTCACAACCCAGCCAGGTTTCTTACCACCTTGTCTACATGGCTCCTTGGAAATCCATTGAGGCAGAAGACTCTGGGTCCAAGCACAGCCCACAGGACTCAAGAATTCCTTGAAACCTGTGATGTGAGGCTGACTGAGACCTCATACCCTCAGAGGTTTGACGTGCTGATGAACATCAAATCAAAGATCCCGAGAACCCTGGCACAAGGGAATTTAGATTTGTACCGTTCTTCTCACATTCAACTGCTGCTTGCTGATGCTGCCTGCACCGACCAACACAAGTTAACAACAAAATATCAAACAAATTGGACATGGAATGGGTCTATGGAACCTGACAGGATGCACGCAATGGTGCTAAGAGAGTGGACCATGAGATTGCTGGCAAACTGGCTAAACTGCTGTGTTCAAAGGGTGGTAATGGGTCATAATCAAACTGGCAATCAGTCACAAACAGACTTCCTTGGGCGTTGACGCTCGATTCAATCCTATTCAGTATCTTTTAAAATGATCTGGATGATGGGAGTAAATGCATCCTCACCAAGGCTGCAGACGACACGAAACTTGGAATACAGGTAGATACACCCAAAGGAAGTGTCACTATCTATGGAGACCACAACAGGCTGAAAGACTGCCAGTTCAAGAGACACATCAAGAAACTGAACAGGGTCCAGCAGAGGGCAAACAAAGTGACTAGAAGGTTGGAAAATTTACTGAAGAAATGAGAAAGAATTGGGTTTGTTCAACCTAAAGAAGAGAAGGCTCAAGTGGGACGTAATCGCAGTCTTCCAATAAGTAAAAGATAATTCCAGATAAGATGGAGGTATACCCTCTTCACAAGAAACACAGTGACACAACAAGAGGCAACAGGCACAAGTTGCTTCAGAAGTTCTGTCTTGATAGCAGACAAAAACATTCACTGTGAGAACAATTAAATATTGGAATAGGTTGTCCAGAGAAATGGTGGACTTTCCCTTGCTGGAGATATTAAATGTTTGGCTTGACCAGGCCTCGGGTAACCTGTGTTCAATGGAAGGGTGGACCAGATGACGTCCAGAGGACTCTTCCAATCTAGAGTTCCCTATGATTAGTATGAAAATATGACAGATACCATGGCTCTATTTAGTGATGAGGTGCAAGGAAGTAGATAAGAACAATGGCAATTTTAGTTTGCAGCCTCAGGCATTCTGGGTTCACTAATAAAGCCACTTGCCAGGCTGCTGGAAAATCCACAGGAAGCATTTTGTTATAGAAACCTCAGATATTAAAGTTCCCAATGTCATATATTGCAAGAGCCACACCATGACAAATATTCCTCACTCTTCTTCAGCCCAGATTAACTCTGCCACTTAAATAAATTCTGCAGACCAGCTCCATGCTAACTGTAACCGTCCTTTCTGCAGCAATCTATTTTAAAGTATATTAAAAGATGATTTGCACAGCAAATACTAGCCAGGCTATAACAGGCTGGATTCTTCCAGTCCATGCATAAGAAAAATGCAGACTTAGAGTGAAGTCTTTTCTTTTGCGATGTCAAGCAAAAATACACAAAATAGTGAAATGCACATGATGATAAGGAGTAGAGATAAATGTAAAGGAAACAGAGAAAGAAATAGATATTGTTTCAATGAATTAGCAGTACCTGATAAAATAATCTGCACTAGCAGCTTTTTTGCCAAAATTTCAATTTATTATAATAATTTTCCCTTTTGCCTAACATTCTCCCAGGAATGCTAGTCACAGAGAATAACCCCACTGCATTAGGCAACTGTACAGTCTTTGCCTCAGTTTACAATTCTACTTTCTGAACTTGTAAGGCAACAAAACCGATGCAGCTGGTAGGCTATGGTATACACCGGAGCCTAACAGCCTTCAAATGCTTTAGAGTATCATGGAAACATGGAAACAGACAAAAAACAATCATTCAGAAAAATAAGTATACTTCTTCTAAAATATAATAAATAAATCAAAAATTATGCCCGTCTGCCACATCTTTCTTGTCTAAATCACTTCATTTAAATTATTGAGATATATAATCCAGTTTACTTTTATCTTTTTAAGTTTGACTGTTTCATGCATTGAACTCCCTTTAGGTTGATTGTAAGGTTGCTTTATTTCCAAGTGAAACATATATTAAACACCTGCATTTTTTGAAGAAAAAAAAAAAAAGTCTCCCCACTGCATCTGGTAACACTTCAGACTTGCTTTGCAACCCTGCTAATATCCTGTTCTCCACGCTTCTCACATCTAAAGTATGTGAATATTATGCTTAAGGAAAATATTTGGGTAAGCATGTCACAGTACCTTGAAAGTATGGTGAATCGCTGGGTTGATTTATCAATTGATCTTCATCTGTTCAGATTTTGGAAGCTTTTTCTAACTTGTACCTGATAAATTCTGAAAGAAAACAAACAAACAAACAAAAAAAAGAGTGCAGCAATAAGACATTTGAAACCTTATATCCGTTTCAGAACTATAAACGTATCTATTTAAAAACTAATACGAAGTATTTTATCAATTTTGCAAATACAGTTTCTGCAATGGATTTAAAATTGAAAGGTAAGCAGGGAGCTGTTATGGACTCTTATGTGCAGAGCAGCTCTTTAAATGGCAGCCTGACATTACCAGAAAGGTATGCATTGGATGAAATCTCAATCTTCAGCCCAGTTACTGCACTTACATCAACTATTACTGACCAGATTTCCAAGCAGACGGTTGTGTCTGTATCACAGGCTGGTAACACCACAGCATTGGATTTTCTACACAGGATTTTTCTAGAATATAGCACGACTCCCAACAACAGAGGATCTCCATACGCAGTCATTGACATTTTTACCACCATGTCATAGAATGCGGATAGCTAAAAATGATCCCTCACGTAACAGTCATTAGTGCCTATTACTGTATAGGTGATGAAGAACTTAACAAAAATTAGAGAGATGCACAGATTGAGGTCTTTCCCACAAAATGAACTTTCATCATCTCAAGCTCAGGTTTTTAAAATCCTTTCATTCAACGCTTGTAAACTTACTGTTTATATAAACCAAATTTAAGCTTGGTTTACTTTGGCATAAATCAGTGCCTAATTGGTTAAAGCGAAACCAAAGCTCTGTTAAAACTTCAAAAAAATTTCAACCATCCTTATGCACAGGTTATGTTAAAGATCAAGTAATTTATTTTTATAAGTGCTTTGAAATTTAACTGGTGATTTTTTTTTCATCTACTCAAAAGTCATGAAGATAGATATAAATAAGCCAATCTAGCGCTGGGACCGGACGACACTTCAGAGAAAACTATTTTTTTCCCCTCCAAGGATTAAAGTCCAGACAAGAGGAATGCAGTCCAAGAGGGCATCCAAGCCGTCCCGCAGCCTGCAGGGTTCTGCCCCGGTGGAAGGTGCAGAATGAAGCTTTTCCTGGCTTCTGCTGCTCCTCTGGGAAGCTGTCTGCAAGCTGAGTTCATGTCTTTAAAGTCTTCTTCTGCACCGAGGATAAAGCCCTTTTTTTTTCTTTTCTTTTAAACTGCAGCTTAGCAGCTGACACTATCTTGACTGAGATCACCTACAGATATATTTACAACTTCTAAGCTTTACCCTGCTCAGTGA
Organism: Calidris pygmaea; assembly: GCA_003697955.1. NCBI lineage: Eukaryota > Metazoa > Chordata > Aves > Charadriiformes > Scolopacidae > Calidris > Calidris pygmaea. Next base: position 8,013,199 of record QJSC01002384.1, read on the forward strand.
CACACTTGATCCTAAGAAGCATATCCGAGCTTAATTATACTCTAGTTACTCAATAAAATCCAAAATTTCCTTCTCTGCAGTGGACAACACTTGAGAGCAGGTCCAGTATTATTTTTAACTCTCTCCTCTACAGTCATTGTTCTGCTTTATGGTTAATAAAACTGATCGTTAACAAATTTCTATACCAGCACAAGTCTCAGAAAACATTGTATTTCCTTATCGCACATACAAAGCTCATATATATAATTGAATATTACAGTATGAAACTTTCTCTTCAGCTCTTACTGCTGCTCACTGGGAAAGGCAATGCAGCATTTGTCAAAAATCCCTTTTCTCCTTTGTGTTTTTTTTTTTTTTTTTTTTTATGACAGAAGACTCTGAATTCATATGGACCATTCTCTTCATAGAAGATCATTCAATGTTTAGCCTCAAAGTCCCAGTTCCTTGAAGCATATGACCTCCCTTGCTGTGGAATTAACTCACTCCTTTATTTCTACCCCAATTTCTTTAGGGGATATGAGAGCTCTGCACGCAAAACGCCCTTTCTTTTATCCTGACGTAAATGTTATTTGTAACATGAAAAGCAAGTTCCATTGCTTCATGCAAAAATGAAAACAAAAACTACCTATAAAACAGAATTCTTCTCCAAAGACTTAAAAATCTAGGAATAGGGTAATAAGTAAGTGGTAAGTACAAAAAAAAAAATGGACTAGATGAGGGTGAAGGAAGGATCAGCAAAAATTTTATTCCCATATATGAGAGATCAGAGCGTACTATGTCACCACCTGTGAATTTTGCTGTAGGGATTACATCTGGAGCTGAGTTTGAAGGAAGTTAAGAGAATAAGTTTCAAAAGAGTAAAGTGACAGCTTAACGACCCTTTAAAGAGAACTCTTTCTCTGGATAATGGGTGGCAAAGAACAGGAATGATTCTTGTTGAGAATTTACAGCAGGTCAATTACAACCGCAACTGTCAGCAAAGAGTAATGCAAGGGAGCGATGGGATGATTGAGAATAAGCCAGGAGGAGCTCGCTCTCCAGAAGGTAAGCGCTTTGGTACCCTGGAAAAAGGGAGAGCCAGTTGAGAGATGGAAAGATGACAAAAATAGCCAAAGCAGCAATCCAAGAAAATGGAAAAAGGCCTGCATTTTTAAACTGGGAAAGCAGACCTAGCATTATGTCACTCTCGATGCCTGACTACCAAAGAAACATGGTTGCAATTGCTATTTAATACTTTGAGGAGTTACTGATATGTAAGACTGGAAACCACAGCCCAGCAGCGCTGGGCTATATCTCAGTCAAAACTGTATCTAAATAGATGTATATTATAAAAGCACAGTTATAATGACTAATGCATATTATCCATTTAAGGAGAAACACATTTACATTACAATTGTAATTGCAAATCAACTTATTAAAATAAAGGAAATGTAAATGTAGGTGATAAAGCATGCCTAACTTTTGAAAGTATCAAAACTAATTCCTCAGCTATCCAAGCTCCTTTAAAGCTTTTTCTTTTCAGCTGTCAGAAATACACACCAAAGAATATGCCTAAGTTTTGGAACATTCTCCTTTATTATCTACTAAATATTCAAATTTAAGATAAAATACCATGTCTACACTTACATAGAACCACAGAATTCTACATAAACAAAGATTTGGACATGACAGGTATAATCACCCCGATACTGGGCTTCATTTAGACATTTTACAATTATGGGGATTACCCAGTGGGGTCTTATTCTGCCTCTTGGAAAAACGGGTGGAGGAGGCAAGTGTTGGAGGAACATATCCTGGCCAGCAGAAGGCTCGGGGCTGCTGTTATGGCCTGCAAGTAACTCAAGAGTAAATCAGAGCAATTTTCAGGCCAATCTCATTTGTGCTGGAAACTGACTCGGTACCCTCCAACTACAGAACCTCAGGGGGTCAAAGCTGGTATAAGAACTGTAAATTGTATCAATCGCATACCCGTCCCTCCTATTCCCTTCAGGAGACACAATTCTTTACATATTCACAGATTAAAAAATAAAAACTAGCTACATGCTTCAAATAGAGATTAGATACCAAACTCTGTACAAGTAAAAAATTGCAGCATCTCAAGATTTCGGGTAGTTCCTATGTATGCCAATACAAAATATTTCTCAAAATTGCATAAATTATTTGCATAAATTTCACTATTATTTGTGCAAACACAAATGCAACAGAATATTCGGTGCAAAATATAATAATGATACAAGTTATTCTGAAATGACTTCAAACATGCCTAGGTATCTTCATAGATAATGAGAAAGGTCAAACTTAAATAACTAATACCTTAGTTACTAAATAATTAATATCTTAGTCAATGGAGAAGCGACAACACCTTTTGGATAGTTCTAAATAAATTGATAAAAATTGCAAAATAATTACGCAGAGCAAAGTGCACTTGAAGGGTCTTAACTTTGACTACTGTCGTTTTCCTTTGTCTCATGGCAACAGGAAAATATTTGCATTCATTATTTTGCTCAACAAATCATGTTATCACTAATTTTAGTTTTACCTTCCACCAATTTCTCTTTCAACTTAGAAGCCTTCTTTAGCAGTAAGATCAACAAAGTCATAAGAAGCCTTTGGATATTGCACTTCAACTGTTTAAGCACAACCACACAGAGCATAGAACAGAAAGGTTAAAAAAATACTTGGTTTCAGAAATAATTAGATATTTTATCTTGTCTTATATTTCAAAACACCTGCATCTTGCAGTATGATTTATACCACCATTTGAAAGTTCAATCCATAAAAGACATTAGCTTTCTGCAGCAAACTAAAATAAATAAGGGCAGTTCAAATTATATTTGTACATTTCTTTAAAAATGGTATTTATATACATCTGTAGAGCAGAAAAAGATATGTTCAGCATTTTATGCCACAGGAATATTTCATACCAATTACAACTTGTATTACATCAGAAACACAAACAATAAAAGGCTGGTAACAAGCACTAAGACACTGGACATCAGGATTTTCCATTTTTTGAAAATAAATAAAATCCTGATTGGCTCCATTTAAAAGGGTGCATGAAGTAAACCAGTAATGTTAAAAAGAATATACAAATATATAATATAAACATACTTTCCAAGACAGAAAGGCACAGCTAATCAAGACAATGCAGAGTACATGATTAACATGATTTGCAAAATTTATTACTGAGCTTCTCTGTTAAAGGTAATATTATTCAAACTACACTGTCACGGTTATTGCAGATTAAAGATTTCAAATTAGCTCCTCATGTATATCATTATTGTGAGTGGCTGCATTTTATCTGTCTAATTTTAAATTACTGCAGGCAGATGAAAGTCATCTTAAAATCTGACTCATAATTTAGGTACCATACCACTAACCTTAACAGAGATGCTGGTTCTTACACAGGTACAACACTATTCTCAACGTAAACAAAGGACACTGGCGTGCACCCCAGGCTAAGGATGTCAGCATTTTTCAAACACCTTTCTGACTGTTCCATTTTATGGTGATGCAATATGACCTACATTTTCAATGGCCAAAGAGAGACAGAGAGATAGAAAGGGAGGAGATAGAGAAAAGAAAGACAGACAGACCTTTGCTGTCCTTATCCTCCATTAACTACAGCTTTAACTGTCCCTCGTGGGGATGGTAATGGGCAAGAATAAAAGCAGGATAACCTTATGGTAAATTCTGAATAAGAAGCTGGAAGATAGATCAGTGTAAGAAATTGCAAGATTTTTTTTTTCTACAATCTTGTGAACAAGTACATAGTAATAACCTCAACAGGAAAGAACAGTAGAATCAATAATTTTATAATCAGTTGCCAGTACAGAGCTGTCTGTAATACGGATGCTTATTTTACCACCTTATATTTCCCACCATGTTCCTACTGCTTCAGTTCTATGTATTCCCTTTGGATCTCAAAACAAAACACAAAATAATCCACATGATTATCATCATTTTTACAGACAGAGAAATTGAGGGAGGAGGAGTGATTTGCCCACAGTTACCTTCCAGGCCCAAGGCAGGGTTGGGAACAGAAAGCATCACTCTTCATTATCTCTGTACTGTGCAATCTATTAGGGACTGTGATACCTGTCATCCTAATATGTAATCTTGACATAATACCAGAATTATCTCTATCTTGTCTTTCTTGCACATGAACTTCATACAGAAAACTGTACTAAATTACTGCTAACTCCCAGAAAGCTTTCCCTCACAAACCATAGTCCACATTTCTCAAACTGGCTCTGGAAATGCACTTGACCGTGAATTGTAAAACAGCATAAAATGCCAATGGTATTTTTCATTACAAACACACAAAAATAAAGACCTAATTAAGGTTTTGGTTGCTTTTTCATTCTTCTGCAACTAAAGCACCTTTCCTTTCAAAAATCAGTAGTTTTCCACAGTTAAAGTAGTACATTAAGAAATTCAAAGCTTGTTGCTAGGATTGCATTAAGGAAAAATCAAGATCTTCTGATTTTCAGTTACCCTTTTTTAGTGCGAAAAACATCCTGCAGAATATTTTCAAAGCACTTGCAGGATCACAGCCCCTTTACTAATGCTGGTAGTTAATACGATACCCAATACAACAGTAAATCATTTTCTTACTATTGAAACTGAAGGCCAAAACTTGGTCTTAAGTACACCTCGGTAAATCCAGAACAGCTCCAGAGCTTTCCAGAGAGTTTCTTGGGATTTGCAGATATGTAAACAAGACTGTAACTTGGCACCACATTGGAAACCAGACGTCAATAAATGTATAGATTAATTCCTGGGTTTGAACTAATATATAACAATAGCTTTCTTATCAAGCAGTATTCATGTCATGAAGAGTAATCATCCCTACACAGCAAGCGCTGAGAAACTTGTTCCTTGGCTTGATTGCTACTGCCTTTTCTAACAGCAATGTTCCATCAAACTGGTTAGCAGTGATGAGTTAGGAAAGCAAACAGTCCCTATGTGAAGAAAAGGAGAGAAAAAAATTTAAAGCCCATCCTACTTTAAAGAGAAGAGACAGAGTGGAGAGTCAAGACAGATTGCTAGCAAGTATCAAGGAAAGGAAACCTGTAAAGCCATGGGAAGGAGTCTGGAAATTCAGAGAGGATGGACACTGCAAAGGGAGGATGGGGGACTGGGGGTGGTGGAAGACACACTGTCTTAAATGAGATTACAATCACACATTCCTCCATTTCTGTTATCCCTGGTTGCACCTTGGTCAATCTGTTTTACACTTCAAAACTGAATTTTAAGGGGAAAAGGCATTCCTCTCATTATAAACAAATTTATTTTCGTTAATCGAGGACACAGTCTTGCCGATATAAAAAAATCTCTTCACTATTGTCAGCATTACAAAGGGTTCTTTTGGGAATGTTTCCCTGCAACATTTTCTCAGTTTCTCTCCTTTTTTGCCTTTTGTTTTTTCTTTCTTTATAGTATCTCTGTTGCAGTTTGGAAGGGAAAGAAGCTGAGGTGACACTTTTATTGCTGTCCAACACCATAAAAATTCCAACCAGATAAGCCAACCGGTGCAGAGACTTGCAGGGTCCAGGTCAAGCAACCCAGAACGATCCTTCCTCCCTTTGCCTACCAGTGACTGCCATCTAGAGACAGAGAACACCACCTCACGTGAAACACAGCATGGGGAACAGGGAGAAAAATGTTACAGCAATGCGGGAAACATTAATCTCATTCAAAAAACCCAAGAACTCACCTTCTAGAAAGTTACAGCTAGCTTAAAAAATTCAATTATATGGGTTTCTCTTCTTAACATGCCTTCTGACTAATGAGCATTTGGCCCACATTGCCCTACTTTTCTCCTGAAAACTGCAATTGCATTTTGTTACAAACATTTAAGTTGTACATGTGGGGAAAATATATACAAAATAGCCCTATACTGTTTTCCAAGTAAGTCCTGTGTTTCAGATTGTTTGCTAAGAAACATGCTAGGCTGTGCTGAGAAAATGAATACAAAATTTCATCATTAGCTAAAGATGCAAAAGTCACTTTTTAAAGGCTACCTGTACAAAAATGCTGACAAAGCTTTTACATTAATGACATCAGTAATACCTATGAGATTAAAAATGTCTTTCTACTGGGAGGAAACAATTTAAAAACCTTAACATTTTCATTTTGAGAAATACATTCATACTGACCCAAATATACTCGTAGCTTGAATGGCTACAAAAGGCCACCCAAGCCAATGACAGTTCCTACACTGTAAATTTGAAACATATTCATATACTATATTAATTCATGGCTGTTTATTATACTATATAAAAATCCTATCTTTTTGTAGCTACTACTACTTATGTAGCTATTAACAGGGTACTCAATACAACACTCAAAAACAACCGCTATATACTCTTTAACTGAATAAAAGGAAGGGTTTTTTACTTAATGTTTACCTGGATAATACAATAATTTGCATTTTAACATATTCCCAGTAGCAGTTACCTTCTCTGCAAACCATACACAGATATGAAGCCACAGCTGTGTAAATAAGTGCAAGCATACTCTTTAGCTATTAAAATCATTTATGATGGGTTAATAAATGTCTTGTGAGGAAATCAGTTATCCAGTTTCCTCACTCTTCTGCTCATGGTCAAGAAGACTGGTAATGAAGCATTATAAAAACACAGGATTTCTTCCCACATTTATCATTGCAATAGATACACAACCTCCAGGTCACACATTATACCTCTGCTTACTGCTGGTCCCACTAAGAAATTAATTTTTCCTGAGGGGATACATATTCACAGATAAAATGAAATTAAGTGGGATTATAAAGCTTGCTGTTGAACATGGCTACCTACCTATGAACCAAATGTCAAGCTGTAGTCTAGTGAAATCAGGAATTTCTACCTCGTGCCTGCATGCAGCCAGCTGGAACAATTGCTCATTCTGATCCGCACTCAGGCCACACTTCTTCCCTACAAGGCACTCCATGAATCCTCTTAGTTTTCCAAGTAGAAAAGCAATTCAATAACTGGCCTGGATGCAACGTTACAGCAGAGTATTTAAACAGGAGGAGGACAGGTACCCTCCATAGCATGGTCTTGCAAGAAACACCGCCAAAAAACCAAACCCATTGAAAAACATAACTTGGCAACTAGCATAGCCTTTCTTACAGATATAAAAAATTCCAGTTGAAATAGAACTGTTAAAGAGGTCACAGAGGTGAAAAATAGGTTTCAGCATGTATCAGTTATGTACTCTGAGCCTATTAAAATCTGTGCAATGTGTAGTTAGAGGTCTGTTAATCAAAGGAGGGATGGAAGGAACCTCCAGAGGTCAGACAGTCCATCACTCAGCCCCAGGGCACGATAACTGAACTCTCTGGTGGGAACAACACAGGTAACCCAACCTGTTCTTAAAGACCTCAGGCAATGGAAGCGCCATTGTCCCTTCAGGTGATTATTCCAACCTTCCAATACTTCCAGTAGACAACTGTGTTTGTCCACGATGAATTTTCATTGCTGCAATTTGACCTATTTCTTCCCCTGCCTGCCATAAGCCCCCTCAGCTTTGCAATGCTCTTCAATATACCCGTCTTGTCACCCTCCCAGTCCCCTCTTACTTAAGGAATCACCTTCTTTTTGGCACTTGCTTATGCACCCTGTTTTTCAGATCTTGAAGCAATTGCACTGGTGTCTCTATACCTTCTCTTTCCTCATTTCATTCAATACAGACCCTGTTGTCCTGCCTGTGTGCAGTTAATTAGACCTTTATTTCAAAACTAAAGGAGGAGGATCAAAATAGCTGTCTTAGAGTTGTAATCCTCTGTGCCAAATTTAGTAGGCCAGTCCTCGAAATACATGATGGGGAGCAGACTCTATAAAGAGGCAATGAGAAATAAAGAAGATTTGATAAGAAGAATCCCATCATTAGGAAACTGGTTACCTGCATCATCACATTACAAGTCTACGCCAATGTTTGAGAGGACTAGTCAAGTTCAAAATCCCTTCAAGAGCTTGCAAGACCAGGACTGAGCTCTTTAACACAGAGATTTGAAAACAGCAGCTCTTGAGCTATTTCCTTCCATTTGTTTGATGACACAAACTACAGTTAGAGTCCGTGGCTCCTCTTCGTGCAAGTCTTTCATGTAACAACAGGAAAGAAAAGCTTCACTAGAAAACCTGACTGTAAATATCCTCCTATTCCAATCCCAGCAAGGTGGCTGCAGCTCAACTGCAATTTAGGTGCTTTTAAAATTAAATTTCAAATTCATGACATTTAAAAAAAAAATATTCCCATGCGTTTCATTTTAATATACACATGCACAATTTTATTTCAGGGTGCGTTCTTGTTCAGCACCATCCTAACTTTACATATACATATGTATATACATATACTCCCCAAAAACCATAAGCAGATCTCAAAAATGAAAAAAACAACAACTCGTAACTGCCAAAATGACACTGGAATGAAACAGAAGTGAAAATGTTTACAATGAACCACTAAATCACAGGTGTATACTTCTAGTTATGATTAGCATGACTTTGTTTTAGTCTCATCTCTTACAAGCCAATCTTTATTCATTTAAGTTATAAAATCCAATTTATCTGCTTTGCCTCTTTTATTAGTTCAATTCTCTCCATGTATAATCAACATTTAATTTTTTATTAAAACAAAGGCAAAAGGCAGAGGACCAAAAAGAACTCCTCCTTGCGGTTTTCAAACATCCTGCACTAAAGTGTTGCAAAAGAAAAAACAACAAGCAAACCCGAATGCTTGTTTATAACAAGTCTCTACTAAAACATCATTATAAGAAAAGTTACCCTGGGAGTTTTGGAAATACTGTTAAAAGAAATAACATTTTGGCCTTAATCTTATAGGCACACATATAACCACTTTCGTATCTCAACTGAAAATTTACATGTATATATAAATACATACGTATGTACACACACTTTATATATAACGTATTTTGTGCCCAATTTCTCTTCTTCCCAATGACATTAATTTTTCTATTTATCTTTTGCAACCCATCAAAACAGTTTATGAAGCAGATAATTTTATTCCACAGCTTGTTTTCTTCTGTTTACCTATACTTTTCAAGTCCAAATTCTATTCCTGCTTGCACATAAAATTTGAAAATTACCAGGAAAGCACTCGTACATCTCCAAACAGAATCCAATCTTCATTTCAATACATTTGCCCAACTTGCATGTTTTCCTCTTGCACTTCTGAAACTATTTGTTTGCTTTTATGGATTATTTCCTTAAACACCTCAGTTCTCAGTCACCTAATATCTCTGCATTGGGCCATACAGCTGCATTCAGGCTTTCTGAGAGCAACACCACCTCATACTAGTCAACAGCCTGGTGATTACAAAATTCACTCTGATGGAAAGAATTACGGGCATTAATCCCCCCAGGAAGGAGGATAGCTGGGCTGAAGGCTCCCACACATGTGGTGAGCAGTCTAGCGGATAACAGCTCTGCTAATGACGAAAAGGGAACCAGAACCATTGCCACCTCCTGGGTTTTGAAAGCAAAGATTGACCTTTGCTCCCTTCTTGAAAGAAAGGGCTTATGATACTAATTTCAAGAGAGCGTGAATCCAAAATGCTCCCTAGAGAAAGGTGCTTAGCCCTGGATATAGGCAGGATTTAAGCACATTCCCACTCCAGCTACCAAGTAGAAAATGCACAGATTCATCATCTCCTTCAAGCTGCTTGCCTGGTACAATTTTAATGAAACACCAGCAAATACTGAAGCATTTGGGCTTCCTCCGTGTTCATGGAAACACAATCCAACTGGCCTCAGCCAGACCAACATTCCCTTTGGAACAACCAGCTTGAGAAAGGCAAGGAAATGCCATAACCTGGATCTGCCCCTTCTGGATCTGAGACTCGCTGCTGGAAAAGACCAGTTATCTTTTCATCATACATCTCCTGAAATATTTGTTTAAATCATCTGCTTTAACAGCAACTGAAGCAACAGTTTAGAAGCTACATTTGGCCCACCTGAAAAAGAAACTGAGGTGAGCTTGCCTTCTTCCTAAGAAGGCCACAACTTCTCTTTGGGGTTTTACTGTGCTTCCAGTCACAACTAGTAGGATAATGATGGTGAGAAACAAAGTTCAGTGTTTTCATTCAACATAGGACATACTAAAACCTAAAGCTGAGCAAGCATCACCAAAGCAGGTGACAGTGCCCCTGACTGTTTCTGTTACACTGCTCAGGCGTGTACTCCACTCAGAAATCAGGGGGTGAGAACATGCTTCAGCGTATCATGTTTTATGGGAACTGTAAATTGTAGCTGTGCTTAAACACTACCCACTGACAGAATTACTCTGTTAAAAAAAAATAAATCATAAAATAATCCAAAGCAAAATATAAACCCAGTTTAAAAGGAGAAGCATATGTTTATTGATATAGACCTGATACTCCCTTTTTTCATCTTTCGAGATAGAAGCGTTTCTTCCAACATCTCTCCGTGACACAGCCAAGCTTAAAGAAGCCTTGTAAAATTTCTAGGTCTTCTTTTACAGATTGAGACTGCTTTTAAAAAAAAAATAAATAATAAGACCAAACAAACCCAACCAACCAACTTTTATTAAACTCTGAAAAGCTGACTCAGAAGCTGCGCAATAGCTCTGATTCAGCCTTCTTAGCCGAGTCAAAGCATCTGGCCACGTGATTCAGAAAACACCGCTCTGAAGTTGGGCAAGAGCTGCTTTCCAAAGGAGGAAATGCCTGTTTTCCCTTGTAATCTCCGTGCTAAATTTCCTCAGTAGCACTACCAGTTATTTATTTAAACATCATATGAGTAAATATGGTATTCACAACTCTCTTACTGTTCATCCAATGTTTCAAGCCACAGTTAAACATAAACATTTACCATTTGGCCCAATGCCCACAGAGACAAATTCTTCTTCTTAGTCAGTGTAAAACCTCATTCAACATCCACCTCTTCCTCTGAAAACTCTGGCACACTACTGATGATCCTCAGGGCACACTGTAAATGCTACCAAACCCATGAATTGAAAGACTGAGGAAGGAAAAATAAAAATATGCTCTTTTTTATTAGAAAAATTAAAATAAAGAAAGCTACACTGAGAACATCCTGCCAACAAACTAAGAGACTACTAGATAACTGACTAATCCCGCCAAATATAGTTCCAAAAAGAATAAACGGCTGCTTCCTTACAAAATACATGAAACACGAAATGTCACCCTAAAACTATTCATTCTAAAATCACAGAATGCAGACACCATGTGGGATCTCCGAGTCATTGCACAGGCAGCTGAAGTCTACGGCATTAACAATTTTTTAGATTAAAAGAAAAATCTAACCATCTAATCTGTCTTGCAGCAGTTTCATGACACCGAGTTTCATGAGATACCTGCTAAAAACCCTTGACTTTCTTGCCAAGTGGAAACCTACCAAGTCACCGGTAATAGGAATCATGACCCAGCAGTCAGTGTACCACTTCTGATAATTCCACTGCCTCAATTAAAGCCCTTTCTGACACACATGCGAGGCATGTTTTCATCTGCTGGGAGCATCCCTGCACCTGCGAGCTCAGTTTTCTACGCTGACAATTATTTCTGCACTGAATTTCCAGTTTCACACAGTTTCAACTTAAGTTTGACAAGCTTTAATAAATTAGGGACAGATCCCCTTAAAATGTACAATAATTGATCATCATATATATTCAGTAGGATCCAGATATGAAATGTAGAAAGCTGTTATTCCTGTGACGGTATCTGAAAAAGGGCAATATCAGAATGACACCTGTACGATCTAGATTAAGCGAGAGAAAGAGCCATACTTAAGAAACAGTTATTTAAAAGGACCATACAGTTCAATTAATTTTTTAATGACTAAGATAAGCTTTTGTCTCTCTTAATGAGAGAAGTAGTAGTAATGAAATGCCTTTATAATAAATGCAGTATTTCCAGTACTGTTTTTCAAACTGCTGCTATCAAAATATCTACAATTTTAAGTGCTTCTTTTAGTTACAATGTGAAAAATAAATAAAAACAATCCTGTAGCCCACAACTTGTGGTTACAGTATTATCCGACAGGAGTTTGGTTTTTAAAGTACAGTATTAAGAGTACACTTAATCAATCTTGGTAATACAGGCAGTAGGTAGCAAAATTGATTACTGTTCAGATAATAAAATGTTGCATTTTAAGATTATTGTTATTGTCACTACACTTGCAACAAGTATTTTCACTCTCCTTTCTCTCGTT
>QJSC01002384.1:8025510-8067109 GCA_003697955.1 Calidris pygmaea
AAAAAAAAAAAAAAAAAAAAAAAAAAAAAAAAAAAAAAAAAAAAAAAAAAAAAAAAAAAAAAAAAAAAAAAAAAAAAAAAAAAAAAAAAAAAAAAAAAGAAAAGAAAAAGAAGAGAAAAAACTAACCCTACTACTTTTTTTCTGCAATCATTGGATTGAAAAATTTCAGTGTTATTATTTTAATATCTGCAGAACTAGACAGCGAGCACCTAAGAAATTTTACAGAACAAGACGACAAGCTCTTGAAACACTGATGCTAGTTTTCAGTTAACGCTGAGGCTAAAGAAGACTGCAGAGAAAATATAACACTCTAACATAATTTAAGAGGAGAAAGCAGGGTGACACCAATAGGTTAGCTTAATATCAGTCTTGCACAATACCGTGGTACACAATCAACAAAGAAATAAAGGACGGTGGTAAAAAGTAATGCTAAACATAGGCTTACAGAAAATAGGTCTCGCTAAATAAATTTGGTATGGCTTTCTGACAAGAATATAGGTTGGACTGGATAAAAATACCTTGTAGTTTCTGACCTACTATACTTAGATCTCTGTAAGATTTAGTGCCATATAACAGTCTGATTTAGAAGTTATTCAACACGAAGAAAACCTGGAATCTAAAACCACCTCATAAATTATTAGGGAGGCTTAGGAAAAATATTTTAAATCCACCTCATCAATAGTTAAAGCTGTTTTCTTAGCTCTAAAAATCATAGCTCATTATAGCCTGGAATACTATAAAAAGCTTCTTCCCCTTTAACTTTTCCTGCAGTTGGAAAAAAAATATATAACCATGGTTAAAGAAAAGGGAAGGAGGTATAAAGTCACTTTAAACTTTGCCTTTCATAGATTATTTTTTTCAGGAATGAAAACTTTAACATTAACAGATTTCCTCAATAAAAAAAAAAAAATAAAAAAAATCTTATGTACTTAAAAGCCATTTTCAGCAAAGAACGGATACTGATGAAAAATCTGAGCCAGTTCCACACACATGTAACATCTTGCAGCACTAAGCTTACCTCGCTTATACTTCTTGTATCCAGAGTCACCTGGAAACATTACAGAGGATCATTTAACACTTTTGACAAGGACAGGTGTGCAACAAATTATTATGTATAAGCTGCTTCATGGTCTTACCATATGGCACACATAAAGGAATTCACAGAAAGAGGAAAAACTACACCACATTTAGCTTGGTTGAAAGCTTGCACGCACAGATACTTATTCCAAAAGAGCTGGCACAGAGTAAGGTGCTATACCCTGTGCAAGGCATTTTTTTCCTATTGCATGAATCTCCAATACTGATGCCATACGGAAGGTCCAGTGCTACTCAGTGTTTCTGCCAGTCCATTGAAGGACTATATAGAAGACTGCAGCTGATAGAATCTGCATGGAATACACGTACTGGTGAATGACAAATAAATAAGAGTAGGTCAACCCTGCTCCAGTAATCTACATCACACATGACATTGAATTAATGGAAAAAACATGCTTGTATACAGCCCAGTGCAAAACACGCTCCATACCTGTGAAACAAGGGTTGTTTCGTACTTACAAGATGAGTAACTCTGCTTGAAAATGGAGCAAATCGAAAGAAGATCCCAAAGACATAGTGAACACTCAAGTGCCTATAGAAACCCAGCAAGATGGAACTGGCTTCCTGGGCAAAAACATCTCATGGATGTTTAAAATGGGCAGAAGAGAACAGAAAAGAGAACAGGCTATTAAATCAATATGGGGCCTCAGTGAGATTCTTGATGATCTATTTACCAAGTTCTAATTCCCATTCTAAAAGAGAAAAGTTAATGAACATTGATGATGCCTGAAAGCCCTGTCTTAAAAAGAAAAATAATGGCTTTGTTCCCTAAATTGTTCTTATGAGCATAAGACCCAGAACAGAAAATTTGTAAGAATCTTGTAATTAGTAACACATATGAAGACAAGAATGGCACAGAAGTCATTAAATATTATGAACTAATCATATGAACTGCTGTATTCTAAGTTAATTACTCAAGGACTATCTATTTGTCATTGTGGAGAGTTTAATAAGACTATCTGACCAACACTGGAATGATGAACACAAAGTGAGAAAAGATTATATTGGATTAAATGACAGAAAATAACACAAAAGTATTCTAACATGACTAAATAAATAATTGTGGATTTTCACCTACAATAGTCCGCAGTTCAGATCAACTTCTCTGTGTGGAAGAAACAGAAAGGGCTCAGAAAACGGAAAGAGCTCAGACAAGGGCAAGAAAAATATTAAATCTTGATAAGACTGGATGCTTCAAGATGCTTAAGACTTCCAAGAGGTAATCAGTGGGTAAAGAGGGAAAGACAGCTACAAAAAGCACTCTATAAAATTTATGTAAAGAAGTTCAGCTAGGTTGTCTTCTCACCCTATGCCGAAACACTAGGGCTATGTCATAGTGACCAAAGCCTTAGGAAAAACAAAGGAAAAACAAACTAACTATATTAAATAGCAAGAAATTCAGAGTTCATAAAAGTGAGGGTTTTTAATAGCACATACATAGCTCATGAATTCATGGCCTGAATAGAGTCACGTTTTCACATAAAATTGTATCAGTCACGAATCACACAATAATACATAAAAATTTCAAGAACAGAAATCGCTTATCCAGGTTTTCTATGTTGGAAACTCTTTATTCTCAAAAATTCAGGAGGAGTTTTAATGACCGCTCCCTGTAATGCTTTCCCAATAGCACCTTCCAAAGAATCTGCCCAGTTGCCTATTGAAGACAAAGTATTGGCTTGAAACAATCTACAAATCCATAAATAGCTGTTAAATGCCGCTATCCAGAACAAAAAAGCACCACATAATCACTCACAGCTCTAAAACCAGGAAAGCACAGATTACATACAGCACACACCTACTTTGTTCTTACCCTGATTTTCTCCACAACCCTAAAATTGCCAATACAAAGCCCTGAGCAGAACAAGCTACTTAAGTGCCCAAACCAAGATGAGGAGGGAATATGAGGGTGTCAGGCTCTGGACATGTGTCTCCTGCACCATGACATGTACTACAATAACCTTGCCAGCTTTAGCACTGCCCAAGTGTCAAAGCCTGTGGACCAAAAGCCTATAACTCAACACTTGTTATCGGTAACACCTTAATATCTCTTTTCTCCAGACACCTCCAGCCCTTTTTCCCAGCGCCAGCTTAGTTTTTCAGGGTAGGAAGAAACCACTTTTGTTCCTATCCACTGGCGACAGCCAAACTCCCCAGGAAACGTATCAGAATAAGGATTTTTTGCACACCCCGGCTCTTGCTGCGTGTCCTCCCGGCACCGAGCGGGGACGAGCCCAAGGGTGGTCCAGGGGAGGCCATGCCTGCTCCCTCACGTCCTCCGCACCCTCGCCAAGGAGCCAGCGCCACAGGGCCCGCACTCCCGCTCCCTCCGGCCGCCATGGCGGGTCCCACCGCCCTTGCAGCACCACGGCAGGACCATCCACCTGTTCCCCTGCACCGTCACCGCCACCCTCGCCGGGCCGAGAAGGGGGCCACCGAGGGCGACGGTGACGGCGGCCCCCCGGGAGGACGCTCGGAGGCGGGAGGGCAACCGAGGCGCAACCCCGCCACGGCGGCCTCCCCGCCGCATCGCGTCGAGGGCGAGGGAGCATGTGCCGGGGGCATGGCGGGGCGGCCCGCGCGGGGGGCGGCGGGGCCGGGGGCGCGGTGGCGGGGGCGGGGAGGTGGAGCCTGGCTTGCGGGCGCGGGGACCGCCGCTTCCCTCCCCCGTCGGCCCCTCACCTGGCGGGGCCGCCCCTCGCCAGGGGGCCGGTTCCACGCGGGGCGCAGGCCTCGCCCGCCGGCCCTCCCCGCCGCAGCAGCAGCAGCCGCCGCCGCCGCCGTCGCCGGGCCGCGCGTCCGCCGCCAGCCGGCTCAGGCCCCAGCCGCCGCCGCCGCCTCCCCCTCCATGGCCGCCGCTCTCGCCGGCTGCATTGTGGGAAGCTGACCTCACTCGCTGCTGCCGCCGCCCCGCCGGCTCCGGCACTCGCCGCCATGGGGGCCGTGACCGACGGTGAGACCTCCCTCCTTCCTTCCTCCCTCCCTCCCTCCCCGCGCCCGCCGCCCCGCTCCCCGACCCCCGGTCTAGCCCGGTTCCCCTCAGCGCCGGGCCCGCCTCGCCTCCCGCCCCGCTCTCCGGGGAAGAGCTCCCCGCTGCCTCGGCCTCAGGCCTCCCTCCGAGCCCGACCCCCGGCCGCTCACCCGGCAGACGGGCCTCCATCCCGACCCCGCGGCCCCGCTCCCGGGCCCGTCATGCCGGGGCACGCCCGGGCCTTGGGCGCCCCCCGCCCCCAGGCCTCTCCGCCCGGGCCCCAGGGTCCCTCAGCCCCGCGGCCCGGGGACGCCTCCTCTTTAACGGATCCTCCCCGGGAATGGCTCCCTGAAGGCCTGGGGTGGGACCCGCGCTCGGGGCCGGGATGAGGCTGCCATTAAACAGGAGGTTTTGGGGTTTGTTTTTTTTTTTTTCCTCAGATGAAGTTATCCGCAAGCGGCTGCTGATCGATGGCGATGGTGCTGGTGACGACAGGCGGATCAATTTGTTGGTGAAGAGTTTCATTAAGTGGTGTAATTCCGGATCTCAAGAGGAAGGGTATTTGTTTTCTGGTTTGGTTTGTTGTTTGTTTATTTTTAATTTTTTTTAGTCTTGGGAGCGATTAGCTCGCGTTTCAGTGAAAAACTGGGCTCGATCTGGTGTGGGACAGCCCATGTTAAAATGTGTACATCTGCTTTTCCGTACGGCTCGGTGGCGGTTCCAGCCCAAAGGCCGAGCGCTGGGGTCAGCCGTGAGGACTAGAGGAGGTCTCCGGAGGGGTCAGAAGTCACTGAGGGCTGCGGGCTGAGACCCGCTGCTCCAGTGCGCGGGGGATCGTCCTGCCGCTGCGGGATCCCTCCCGGAGTCCCCCTGTTATAACAGGATCATGACTCAAATATTTTAGTTGGCAGTTCTGCATTTGTTCTGTTAGGGAAGGGTGGTACTACTGGTATTTCTGCTGCTGGTTTTTGTTTGGTTGGTTTTTTGGTCTTTGTTTTTTTTTTACAGAAAATAGGCTAAAGTAGTAAGGGATGAGCGACAACATGGTGTTCTGCCACGGGGTGCTGGGTGTAGATTCCCAGAGGACACGATATAACAATTGTGTGTACTGCAGTATTAAAATATTAATCTTGGTGATCACAGAGCCAGCCCTAGCTGGGAACTTTATGAGCCCTGGACCAATTTGCCCATTGCTTTAGTACTCACTTTGCACCTTTAAGGGCAGGGTAGAATTAATGTGTGTGATGTTTCTAACTGCACTTTCAAAAAACCATACGTTGAATCTCTGAAATATTTTATTTCTTTAATAATTGTTATTTAACTTTTCTTTAGACTACAATGAGGCTTTGTTTTCTTGTTTTGTAAAGGTAGGGGGTATTTTTATGCTGCTGAGGAATAAATGTCTTGTCTATTTTCAGTTACAGCCAGTACCAACGAATGCTGAGTACTTTATCACAGTGTGAATTTTCAATGGGAAAAACTCTTCTGGTGTATGATATGAACCTGAGAGAAATGGAAAATTATGAAAAAATCTATAAGGATATAGGTAAAGATTAGAAAATATTACTGTTTTCTGTTTGACTGTTTCTCTTATGAACAAGCTTGAGCCAGTTCTTGTGAACATAATACATACACATAATGAGTGGTTTGTTGTTGGTTTTTTTTTCTTAATAGATACTGCTTATACAGAGCATCTCATCAGTATATAAAACATACAAATATAAGCACTTTTTTTAACCTATTGAAGCTGATGGATGTAGCAGGCTACCATGCCACAAACAGCTCTTTATTTTTTCATAGTTTTATCAGAATGGCTTGTTTACACGTATTGTAAGATTTCAATATAACTCTGTATCTCTCTTTTTTTTTTTAATTTTAAGAAAATAGTATAGCTGCAGCACATGAGAAGATTTCTGAATGCAAAAAACAGATCCTGCAAGCAAAGAGGATTAGAAAAAATCGCCAAGGTAAAGAGAAATATTATTTACACTGGTCGGTTTCATTATTTTGTTATCTTTTAAAATACATTGTATGAGAAAATAGATTCCAAATTTTTGAAAGCGCAAGGGAAATATACTGGCATCATGAATATTTAGTCTGGTGGGTTCCACAACCACTACTGAAAGTTTTTGGTGGATGAAGCAGGCAGGGTTCAACCAATAGATCTCAATGACACGCAACATCAGGAAAACCTGAAACAGTAGTTCAGAGAGATGTTTTCAGGCCAAAGAAAAACCCCAAAAGCATCCTGTCACAATTCAGGTGACTTGAGAAGAACTGAGGCACTTTATTAACAGCAAGACAAGGGTTGAATAGACTTCCACCCAGCACTGAAGATTATATTCCTTCAGCTCTTAAGGGAAGGTAATGTTTTGGCATACACAAGGACAGTGGTGCCGGTTACACACCCAACAACTCTGTATCTGTCCTTACTGAATACCTGTTATGAGAAGTGTATTTTTTTCTCCTACTATTAAAAGTATGTGCTGATAATTTCAATTGAAACTTAAAGCATTTCATTGTAATACAGTCTTATCAAAAGATTAGAAATTGAGAAGTAAGAATTTGTTTTTTCTTGATAAATGAAATGCAAAAGGAAAATGTTTAGAAATATAACAGATAAAAGGCTTGAAATAGAACTGTTTGATCAATTTCGTAGATAATTTTGGTCTCATCTGGAAATTAAAAGAACCTTAACCAGTAAGAATGCAGAGTTCAGACCTGTGTTTGTAAAGACAGAAGAAGTGTTTGCTTTTTGATATGTTCTGTCCAGCCTGCAGCACAGATTTTTCCATGTGAATGAGGTAGTTGGCGTATGTACAACCTAACTATCAGGAAATGGCTATGTTAATTGCCTGTATGACCATAATACTGTTATTAATGTGTAATACAGTTTAAAAAAAATCCTGTTGTTTCTCATGCATGTTTATGTGTAACATCTCATCAGCACCATTATCTGTACATATACATTAGATAGTATCTAAAACAAATGCATACATAAAACCCCAAGTGTGCAGCAGTGCAGAGCTCTCTAAAGGTCCCGTTTTCTGGCCTCATCCTTTACAAATCACTAGCACTGGATAAGTTTGATTAGTTAATGGCCTACAGTCATATTTGAAGTTTATTTAAAGTCTGTTTTGATGTAATCACCTACTTTGAAATGTTGTAACATGGTATAAATTATATACATTTTTATATTTGAATATTTGCATGTACTTTTTAATATATGTAAGGTGTTATGTACAAATTTGAAAAACGTTAAAACAGTTTTTCAAGAAGGAGAAAGAATCTGTACTGGTAGCTGATTTTTGGGTCTTGAATCTATATTTTCAGAATTATTTAGACTAACTATTTAAATTTCTTTCAGAATATGATGCATTGGCCAAAGTTATACAACACCATCCAGACAGACATGAAACATTGAAGTGAGTATGAGACTACATTAAATTATAATAAGCCAGTAAGCTGGATGTCACCAGATTTGACATTTCCTTGGTTTCAGTTTGACCTTTCCTCACTTTCCTATAATTTCTTTTGACACAAGAGAAACTTGGGTTTTGTTTTAAAATTGTGCCCTTATCAGCTGTCTTTAATTAATCTCCATCTATATGGGTTCAGAAGCATTGCTAATCGTTTTGTATTTGAAATTTTTTGCAGTGTTAGGGTGAATAAGTGAACTCGGATGTAAATGCAAACCTAATGTCAGTTTACCAGGGATGAGTTTCTTCAGAAAAGAGCGATAAAATTAAAGGGGGTGTGTCAGCAAGAGATTCAGTAGTCACACCAAATACATAACATAGAATCATAGAATGGTTAGAGTTGGAAGGGACCTTAAAGATCATGGAGTTCCAACCCCCCTGCCCTGGGCAGGGACACCTCCCATTAAACTAAGTTGCTCAGAGCCCCATCCAGCCTGGCCTTGAACACCTCCAGGGATGGGGCATCCACAGCTGCTCTGGGCAACCTGTTCCAGTGTCTCACCACCCTCACAGGAAAGAATTTCTTTCTGGTATCTAATCTAAATCTCCCCTCTTCCAATTTAAAACCGTTACCCCTTGTCCTGTCACTACACTTCCTGACAAAAAGCCCCTATACATACAAGCAAGTAAGGTGGAATAAGGGAAAGCAGGAGAGAAAGCTCCTAGGGTGTTTTGTTTTTTTTTTTATGTTTTCCTTGCGGTAGTTGTTCCTGCATGCCCGGTTATAAATGACTGCGTTGTGTTCTGCAGTATAACTTGCCCTGGCACGCAGGTTAGACCTACCTGTTGTCCAACTCGTCTTGCGTGTAACTTACAGCATTGCTTGTGTCACTGTCGGATTGGGCTCACTAGCTGTGCTTTTGGGTGACTTTGGGCAGTTGTGGGGAGATAATCTTTTTAACTTCTGTCTATCCACAGAAACATTCCAGGACTCATTGCATCTATGAGTTTGTTCTTAACCTGATTAAAATGTAGCGTGGGGTTACTGTTCTTATTTAAGCGCAGCTTGCACCTATCCTGTTGCCCGCTTTCAGTCGAATTGGAGAGAGAGGCTGTCTTTTCACATTCCCTGGTCTTTTATAGCAAAAGGATTTTTGATTATATTACCCTAATAATAGCATTTTAGTAGCAATAAGCCTTGTGTGAGAATTTCACACTTTTCTTTCTTGTATGTTGGTTTTTTGCGCCTTGATTTCATTACCACAACTTTGATTATTACACGCAATTCTCATGAGGCTCGACCACTTCTAACTTCATTAGTCATCGTGTGCCATTTAGCAAGTGAGGCTTCATAATAGACAATTATCAAAAGTGAAGTTTTTCAGATAAGTCAATTGATTAAGAATGGAAACAACTAAATGGTAGTAAGTTTTTTTTCTTAGAGAGTGCCAGGTTTCCAGGTTTGGAGGGGTTGTTCTAATTTTGCTTAGCACATCCAAGCATAAGGTTCTTGTGGTAAGTTACAGCTAGTACATTTGGCATTTTTTCTTTTCTTAAACAATTTTATCATCTTTTTAGGAGCGTATATTACAGTTAGAAATACCAGTGTGTTCATCCACTGGAAGAATGGCTACAGCGTATGCCCCTTGGTCTGTTGTATCTGTAGTCGAAGACACAGACTTGAACTATAGCCCAATACGATCCCCCATTTTACTATGTCCTATTTCCCCATCTGTAACAGAATGGAACATTTTCAAAAGGAGCTTGGTCCACGGGTATTTTAGTTTTAACTGACCTCTCCAAGAGAGTAGACTTCAAATAACAGGGACTAGATGAAGTTTTCATCCAATGTCTTAATTACAAGGCTTCTTTTCTCTCCAGTTTGAAGAAAGTAGACAGAAAATGGTACTATGAACCAAGAAGGACCACCCTTTAATCAGAATGGAGGAAGTCTCACTAACAATGTCACGCTTTTCATGGAAATCTTAATAACTAAAAACACTTGAGAAAACCTCTTGAGAGGAGAAATGTCACGGTTTATTGTGAGAGTTACGTTTACAGCTTTTGCAGGTCATATGGCACAATAGGATAAAGTTCAGAAAAATACTTTCTTTATGCTTTTAAGGTACTGTTTCTTGGAACAACTAGTCATACAGCATAAAAGAAGAGAAGCTGTTATCAGCTTAGTCACAGGTAATGTACAGGAGCCAATTCAGGAAGTGACAGGAGCTGAACTACTAAATGGCATTGCCCACAGTGTAATTAAATGCAGTATCAGAAGAGCTGTTAAGAGGACCAAGAAATGACACTGAGTCTTAGAAAAGGAGATGATACAAAAATGAGAAGGCTGGGTGAAGATTCTCTGGAGTGGAAAGTAGAAGACATAAAATTTCAAATGTAGCTTGGATGTTACTAGGAAAAAAAAAAAAATCACGTCTTCTCACAGTCTACTTATACCTGACAGCACAGTGTAAATAGCAAGATTTGGCCAAATAGAAGTCTTTCAGGAACTAGAACCCAAATTCTAGCGAAATCACTGTATGAGCTGTTTGTCTGTTTGTTTTATAGGAAGGGATAATGTCACACCCAGCCCTCTTTCAGGCATTCCCTTCAAGGTACCAAGCATACTGGCTCAAAAATAAGACAACACTCTCAGGTAGCACTAAAATAGACCTTTTTCCCAGCCATCATGAGTTATTGAGGACTGGAGGCCTTCTTGTGGTTCCCTGCCCAGGCCAGTTGCAGCAGCTGTTAGTGTGTCAGTTCTTTCAGGAAAAAAAAACACCTTCTATTCCCTTGCTGACCCCTGTGTGGCTCTGCCTGCTAATTAATCGGGGATGGTCAGCCTCAATCCACTTCACCTTGAAAGGAACAGATTATTCTCATTACATGGAGCATAAATTATGGTAGGCATTAGAGGAAAAGTAGATGGGCCAAACGGGAGGTGTGAGTGTAAGCCTTGATGCTGCATCCTCGTTGGAAAGCTGTTACTCTTTATCCCTCCTCAAAAAGGATTGTGGTTGTCCATGGTGGGTTCAAGTGAGAACACAAAACAACCAAATTCTTGCAGAAAGATCCGGAAGAGATGCTGAAAGATTATGTATTTCAAAAGGATATGAATAATAATGAAGATTATCAGTGTTGCATGTTTCCTTTATCTCTTAATGCCAGAGGCTATCAGCTAAAGTAAAAACTGGCATTTGAGAAAGAAATGAGTACTTATATGAATCACAGTGCTAAATTTTCAGCTATATTCTACATATGCCTCCAGTAAAGTCTTCATGTTATCCAGTCTGATTAGGCCATTGTCAGGCATAAAGCACTTGACCATATTTGGTCAACTGTTGTGTCTGGGAATTGTTGCGTTTCTATGTTGGGTATGTAGGTAAATCAAATATGCTATGTTTCTATTTAATCTACTCATGTCAACAAAGAAATCTATGAGGTAGTGAAGCCTGTGAAAATGCCATGGGTGTTTAATGTAACCTACTTCTTTAACTTTCATTGTATGGTTAAGTAAATAACATGTTTGTGGCAGGACTGAATTGTTACAGTCCAAATGCCTGTAAAACTCCTGAAATCACAAGTTTATGACATAAAAGTTTAACATTTATGTCTCTGTCATTTCATTTGTTATGCTTTGTTTACCTGTGCTGTTTATTTAATGATTCTTTTTCCTCCACTTAGTTCAAATCTATTTTTCAAGAATTCTACAGAACTCTTTAAAAATACTATGACAATTTCTTTTCAGGCAGCTGGAAGCTTTGGGAAAAGAGCTGCAGCATCTTTCTCACATTAAAGAAAATGTTGAGGATAAGGTAGGTTTTTCACAGAGATTATTATATAATTATTTATTAGGAAGATAATTAACAGAGAATCTGCTGTGGGTTGTTTGGCTGTATGTGCTCTCTGTTTGCTAAATTATGTATTTTATCATTCTAGTTGGAGCTGAGAAGAAAGCAGTTTCATGTTCTGCTGAGCACTATCCACGAGCTTCAGCAAACCCTGGAAAGTAAGTGGTGTTCTTAGGTAATATATATATAACTGGGTTTGGTTTCAACGGTTCAAAAGGAATCACAGCTTCCAGCAGTGGGCTGGCTTTGTGCAATTTATGTTGGTGACCTCTTGCGTCCGCAGCATTTTTTTTCCCCAGTAGTTGTCCAGAGCCTGAGACTGCTCAGAGTTTTGGGGATTTTTTTTTTTGTTCTACAAGCTGGCCGCCATGCCTTTTCCTGAATAGCTTCAGATTAATCTGTAGGCAACAGACTTCTTTAAAATGTGAGGATGGAGAATAGCAATTTGAAGTTGGTTTTTTGCACATAGTTTCCAAAGTCATTTATCTAATTCCTGTTTCAGTAATTTGAACATGTCACTGCCATCATGGTATCCTTTGAGGCTTTACTAAAAAGCAACTGGAACCCAGGAAAGCTAAATGATTTACCTACTCAGACAGTGACTTTGTAATGAAGCAGGGACTAAAGCTGTCATGCACAGGAGCTAAATTCAGGAATTTAATCACACACGTCTTTTGTTACACAAATACATATATTTTCAAATGAGTGCTTACTTTTCATGCTCTAATATGGATAATATTGTTCTCAGTATTATTTGCTGGATTTTTGCTGTGTCTTTCCAAGATGGAATAATTGGTATAGCCTTTGAGCATGACCTGATTAACATACATAGATGGCCATAAGAGCAGACTTTCATTCTCTAAGGCCGTCTAGATCTTCTTAAGCAGAATGAACTGTTAATCCTGGGTGCACTTTAGCAGAAGGTTATTGTTATTATGTGTTACTAACACTTGCTTAAGTATTAGTCTCTAAAATACATTTTCACATGAATGTATAGATTACCTTTCAGCTTCTAGAATTTTGTGAAGGAAGTAACATTTTAGTGGAAGGCACAAATAAACCATTAATAAACAAAGAGAAGGCATGTAATTTGAAGCAATCCAGTACTGTCTGCTTAAATTGATGCTATAGGATTTACCCCATGTTTCCTGTAATAATCGTTACACATAACAGCCTTAAAAACTTTGAAGTTTTTACGAAGGCCGTTTCATTTGAACGTAGCATTTTGTCTAATTTGATACTGAACTACATGTTTAAGGCAATCAACGTAAAATATTTAAGTGGGACACAGTTCTGCAGTATAGTTTGTAGATATAACCAAGCATGTTTGACTAATGGTAATACTGAATTATAGATGATGAAAAACTTTCAGAAGCTGAAGAATCTCAAGAAACTCAGATGGAAACAGAGACCAAACAGTAGAGGAATACTGACTATGCTATTGAAGAAGGTCCAAGTGTTTTCACTTTGCGTTGAAACAAACAGTAAGAGAGACAGAGCTGAAAAATAGTTTTCTACTGCTTCTGTGAATTTTTATACAAAAATAACTTGTTTTGCTTATGCTTCAGGGGAAAGCAGTTACAGATGTGTGCAGACAGGCACTTTGCATTAACCCACAAACTTTGTAATTTGCGACAATTTTGGTTATTTGGATGAAGCTTCTGCACAGTACTTGTGAACTAAGGTGATTGTAAAACATTGTCAATAAAAGGTGTTTACAAAGAGTTTCTTATTTTTAGTAAGGGCTCCTTTACTTACTTGACATTGGACTAAGGGCAAGGTATATTTGCATGAGTTCCAGCTTCTGTAGCGTAGTCCAGATGGGACCCAAAACTGAACGACGTCGTATCCTATTTTTCAAAGCAGTTGCCATTTTAGACCTTACCTGTGAATAGACCAGAATTTGCTAGTTTCATATCAAGGGGTGTAAAACAACAAAAATCATACTGTTCTAGCTTTGCTTTTTCCCTTAAGGTGATGCAAAGAACTGCGCTGACCTGAGCCTCAGTATGCTGTGTTCTGTGCAACCACATCAGAACTCACACATTTAAAATTGGATTTTTAAAGCTCTGCTCTTGTAGAACCAGGAATCTAATCCTGATACCATTTATAACCTGCTTCTGGATTTAATATGTCAATTGACTATTATGAAATATATCAGAGTTCCTGAGATAGATGGTGGAACCCTTCCTTCCTCATGACAACAAACCAAAGCAGTAGAGCGGCAATCATCATGTTAAAGAATCTCAGATACTTTTAATATTAAGAGGGAGGGTGGAGCCTATCCCCCTGGACCTTCCCAACAAGAAAAGTGAATATTACAGGGAGGAAGGAACGAGGGGCAGCAGTAGGTCATGTCACTGCCTGTTAGCCATGTTCTAAAAACACCTGTTAAATCACGCCTTCCAGTGTTTAGGTGAAGGAACACATTTTGGATCTCGCTCAGGCTGAGTCATAAGCATATGGGGTTAAAGTAAAACAATGAGGTTACACGGAATCGAGCCTTCTCCTCAAACTAGGTGACAGCTGAGGGGGATTTTCAGGATTGTGGAACGTCTGGCTTGGACATCTATAGTCTAAATGCTGTATAATTCCTGCTCTCAGTGGCCGTGGATTTGTGTGCGTTGGGCTGAACAGACATATCTGAGCTTGTTTTGCTCACATTCCAAGTTTTCTGAAGGCAAGCCAGCTGAATAAGAAGTCCTACAACTTCAGTAGCTCAGTGCAGCCCTGGACTCACAGGCTGTCAAAAGGCTTCTACTTCACAGCTGGTCAACTCGGAACACAGGGGAGGCTCAGGTTTGCCTGGTAGAGCCTGTGGAGACATGCACTGCCGCTCGTGCACTGCAAATTCTGCAGATGGGGGGGAGGTAGTAAGCAAACAAATGGGATTTAATATGACAAGTACACTGTCAAAAAGTATTTACTGTTCTGTGTTTTTTTTTCCCCCTCCTAACAACAGGGAATGGTAAAATATTTTGTAAAGCAGCAATACTAAATTATTGCCAAATCAGGGAGGAGTCACTTTCATGAATGTATGAGTTCTGAAGATCATAAATGACAAAGTCTCAAGACACTTTTAAAGCTTATTAACTTTTTGTGCTTGAAACCCCCCCCCCCGTGAGCTACCTGGATTGCATTTTGGTGCAGAGGTGGACATTTACCAGCTAAAAATGGTCTCTGTAACAGCCTTGTTAGGAAAACCTCAAATTTTTCCATTCATTGTTTTACTCATTTCTTGAAATTACTCAGATCACTCAAGTATCTTAGCTCAGAACTTGTGCTGCCTGTGTAGAACCTGGCCAGGAACGTGCCAGTGCACGAGTCTTGTCCCTCTGGTAAGGGATACACACGCAGAAACAGAAGTCGTACGGAAGAGAAGCAGTACAAACGCCTGGCAAAGTGAGGAGTATGCTCGAGTTGGAATCACAGTGATGCCATCTTGAACAGCAATTACTGCCCGAGACAACCGAGTTGCCCCAGCGCAATGTGGCTGCGAGAGGGTGATGTCACCACACTGCCGTGGGGAGCAACCCCCCCAAAAAAGTGACATTGCAAATCCAGCCTCAGCGGGACATCCAAAATCTCTGCTCTGTTTTTCCTTGGTATTGATACCTCCAACCTGTTGAACATCAGATTTGTACCAAACGAGAAACAAACCCAAATGACACTCTAATGCCAGGCAACGTTTAACCTGCTCAGTTATTAAGCCCCAAGTTCCACGTTTGTATTTGCTCTGCTTCTGTTGGAAATAGACACTTCCACCCCCTTTATTCTTCTGCTGAAGTTCTATTTCCAAGGCACAGATGATATTCACCGTGTCATCCCTGCCTGGAGAGCGGTCCTGCTACGATGCTGCTTACCTGCACAAAGACTTAGGAGGTAGAACTTACTAATCATTTTAGATACTTGTCATGTAAGTTTTCCGGCTGCCTCAGCTGACTTTTACCATCCTTTCACCTACTCCTTTACTCAAGTCTCAAGGGGTTCTCCTTTTCTTGTGAGTTAAAAAAAAAAAAAAAATGGATAAAAGGAAAGACATTCAGAGACACAGGCAAGTACTGTTAGTTTTGCTCTGGGAACCTGTGATTTTTATTTTCTAGAATACATGGATTAGGGAAATGCCACACTAGTGTATGAACCACTTAAATGGAGATACACAACAGACCCCAGGGAATGCAAGTTAGCAACAGAGCAGCGCTCCACCTCTTCGTGCTTCGTCCTGATTGTCAAACATGTTCTTGGGTTACCTCAGCCTTCGTTTCCCAAGTCTATTTTAATAAACGTTATTATCTGTGTTGCAGAAGTCCCGAGAAGCACCACCCGCAGCCCAGGGCCCGCCTGTTGCTAGGCACTGAGCACAGGCAGAACAAAAAGGCTGTTCCTGTCCCCCCTGTACCACCACAACAGCCGGGAGGCAAAGCCAGGCTGGGAGCAGAGGGTCTGGAGCAGGGCACGTGTCCCAGCCTGCCTGCAGACACCCCGGTGTTCACCCTGCCCCGGTGGCATCCGCTTGCCCGTGGGCAGTGGGCACGAAGCCAGCAGGAAGGCACTGGGGGAATGGGACCACCAGGGCTGGGACCTGACACGTCTCCACCAACAGGGATCAGCATCCTCACGTCGAGGAGCTTCCTGGGTGCTCAAGAGTAATCCTAAAGCCAGGGACAGAGCACGGCGTGCTCTTTGTCCAGGTTAGCAGAGTCCTGGAGGGAAGGATGAGGGGCCTTACGCCTCTGCAGGGCAAAATGATGGAAGACTTGTTTCACAGAAGGACCTCTAGGTCTGTCCTCACCAGAAGCAGAGCTGGTTGCGTTGGGCGGTGGCTGCTGGTGTTGCCGGCTGAACGGCAGGAGCTGGTATTGAGGAACCCAGGAGGAAGGAACTCTGAAGCAAACTTGTTTTTCTACATCTGTTAGATTGTGTTTGGCGTAGCTTTTTGTGCAGGGCCCCACGTTTGGATCACACAGACCACTGCAGCTCCTGGGCAAGCTGGGGCTGCCGGCGGGGTGATGCGCTGGCTCCCACCACCCGAGGGCTGGGCTCTGGGTGCTCACCCACAACTCCACGGCTCTGGGTGCTCACCCACAACTCCCAAACCCGCTCCCAAAATGATTCACTGCTGGCAGACCAGCCCCAGCCCCAGCCCGGCAGAGGCAGGAGGAGATGGGGACCGTTTCCATTACACCCCACCGCCTCTAAATGCCAAATTCCCTCATTTAAACCGGCACAAAGCTACCTGCAGAGATTCCACGCCCCCCACCCGTGTTTAACACACTGTCCTCCCCACGGCATCCTACACACGGACCGCCCCCCCCCCCCCAAACGGGGCACCGAGCTCCGGGCGGGCGGTTCCCGGTCCGGCCGGCAGGGGGCAGCAGAGGCCGCCGCCGCCGCTCGCCCGTACCGGCCCCGATGTCCGCTCCCAGCGCCTCCCCGGCTGGAGCATCAGGGTCCCCGGGGTAGGAAGGGACCTCTGGAGATCATCTCCTCCAACCACCCCCCCGCCAAAGTTGGGTCACCCCGAGCAGGCTGGACAGGAACGCATCCAGCGCGGGTTGGAATATCTCCAGAGAAGGAGCCCTCGCAGCCTCTCTGGGCCGCCTGTTCCAGTGCTCTGACACCCTCAAAGAAGTTTTTTCCTTATGTCCAGACGGAATTTCCCGTGTTCCAGGTTGTGCCCATCAGCCCTTGTCCTGTCGCTGGGCACCAGTGAAAGGAGTCTGACCCCATCCTCTTAGCACCTGCTCTTTAGATATTGCTAAGCATTGAGATCCCCTCTCAGTCTTCTCCAGGCCAAACAGACCCATGTTTCTCATCCTTTCCTCATAAGAGAGATGCTCCAGTGCCCTGATCATCTTTGCAGCACTCTTCTGGACTCTATCCAGCAGTTCCCTGTCCTTCTTAAAATGGGGAGCCCAGAACTGGACGTAGTACTCCAGATGTGGCCTCACCAGGGCAGAGCAGAGGAGGAGGATGACCTCCCTTGACCTGCTGGCCACACTCTTTTAATGCACTCCAGGACATCATTAGCCTTCTTGGCCACAAGGGCACATTGGTGGCTCATGGTTAATTTGTCCACATCCTTTTTAAACACTTTTTAAAAATTTAGGTTTCAATTTTCCATGCACAGACAGCCCCACCGGTGTCTGGAGTGGTTAAAAGCCACAGAAAGTTTTCTCTACTTACCCACCCACCATGCTTGGTTTTCAGTGTCCCACCCGAAGCACCCTGATTCTCAAAGCCTCTCCGAAATTTTCCCCAAACACATAAAACACTGCCAAGGAGCAAAAGGTGCAATGCCGAGACCTTTGCTCTTTGTAGCGCCCTGTGATGTGACACAAGCTGACGGTAACCAACATTTAATTTTCCTACTGATGTTAAAGAGCAGACACCAAACCTTCCGTGCTGCCTCTCCTCCCACCTAAAGATAGGGAGAGAAGGGCCTGACAGTCCTCACAGCAGGGGTCAAGCACCCTCCGGTCCTGCCTCCCGCACACCCAGTCCCAACAGCCAGAGGCCAAGGCGAGAGACATTTCGGGATCGTTCAATACCAGGATGCTCAGAATTTGCAGCATCACAGTGAGAAACTTGGCAAAAGTTTGCTAAAAGCGTTATACGGCGTGAGAATTCCTAAAATAGTCAGCAGCCCAGACACACGCATTTTTAAATCACTCTCACATTAAGGAAACATAAAAAACAAACCATCTAAACAACCTTTTTTATACTTTGCCACTTTGCTTGCAATGAAAAAGTCACCAGTGAGAGAATTTAAAATGATGATTTATCACCGAGGAGGAAAGGATCATGCTCTTCTCAACAAAAAACTGTTTCATCATAAGTACATGCTGGAAATAACAGCGTGTACTGCATGTAACAAGTAGGTCCCACTAGTAGCCCTTTTGGAACAAAAAACCAACATATAATTTATGAGTTGGCAGGGCAAGTTGTCCACAGCCACCTTTCCAATAGCTCTTACATAAAACATTACTACCCTTAAACCTCCTTATATGAACCTAAGTGGAATTCATCTTTACATTGAACTTGCTGCCCCAAAATCCTAATGAATTACCTCCTATTCCAAACAAAATGTTTTCCCTAAAGCACCATATTCCTGCTGAAAAAACTCCCAAAAGAAACTAAGCTTCAAAGCTGAAACCAAAAGCCTCTGGTTGATTACCAAGCACAAGAGACAAGTTTAGACACAACACACAGAAACAACCACCACTGTCCAGAGCAGCTTCTCCCAGTTATGCTCAGGAAACTTTTACAACGTGGTGGAAATTCAGAGATGGAGATGTTTTAACTTATCTGAAATGAAACTTGGGAAAAAGAAAAAGTCTGGATTTCTTTCTTTTTCTTAGCGCCTGCTAGCATCAGGACTGTTTGACTCATTCTGCATGAACTCACAGAAAGTTTTCGTATCAATTGTGACTTTTGGAGACAGGAAGAGCCGTGGAACACCGGGGCCACCACCCCTGCCATGCATGTCGTTAGCGTCCCCAGTACCCAGCAAGGTGCAAAACCACAGAGGGAACATCTCCCATGGCAGAAGCATCCACTGCCTGCCTACACATCCACAAACACCCCAGTGTCGGTAGACAGGTTATGCTGGAGCTTTTTCCCAGGCTGGCTGATACGTGCTGCTTATTTTTCAAAGCTTGTAGAGCTGTGTGAGATCTCTGCCCTTCTGACATACCAGCGTGACATTTTATTGAGGCAACTTGAGAAGTGATTGAAGACAAACTGATGGTTCTGATAACAGAAACCGTCCCTGGGAGATCCGTGCCTCGGTCAAATAAAATGTGAGCATCAAAACCATTTGCTGGTATGTAACGGCAGCGGGATTCACCAAAAGAACGAGACAACTTCATCTCAGGACTCGTCCTGTCAGGGGCACATACTCACACCATTTCTCACATATATATAAGCAAGTTCTTCCCAGCGCTTTTTGATGGAAAGAACAAAAATCGCCAGGACCAACCTTTCCTGGCCCCGAAGGACGCCACACACTTGTGGGTCCTTTGCTTGTGTACACGGGGCAGGGGGTGGCAGCGAGGGGGGACGGGGAGCAGGGCTGACCACACAGGCAGAGCTCTCCAGGACCTCCCTGGGTGTAAAGGCTGCACCAAAGAGCTGGGGGAGCAGAGAGCTCTGGTTGGGGTGTGTTTGGGTTTGACTTTTCAGTTCTACTCGTTCAGGAGGATGCTGCAAGAGACAGCAAATCCCTCTTTGAATAGGCAGATTATATTTGTATTTAACTTGTGATTAAGTTCTCTCCCTTGCTCCTCCTCAGTGCCTAACCCATCAAACCTGCCAGCGGCTTCACTGAGTGCACCAAGCAATGGCCAAGGATCTCAAGGCACTTGAGGAAAAACACTCGTGTAATCTCCTTGCTCCAAGACAGTAAATAGCCAGCTTATTTACTGAACATAAAGAGATGTAAAAAGGGGATTTGTGTTCCACTGCAGCGTCCCTCAAGATGCAGATAGCAACATTCCCTAAGCTTGATAGGACTAAACCCAGATCCCAATCCCACAAGCCCATCAGCTAACACCAGTATGCCTATACTTTCCTACATCAAATAATGTAATAAAACAAAAAAATTCACCCAGATTTCAGGCCTCTCTCATGATATTGGTATCATGTAAGGGCTGCAGCTATCAGCCAGCAAGCACTTCTCTTTGGAGACAGAGTGGTGGCAAGCCTTAAGAAGGAAACGACGCCTGTCCTATGATCCGGCTGTGCTCAAAACAACACAGGGAGGTTGCAAAACCACTCAGATAAAAAAAATTCAAGTGAGAAAGAACAAAAACATCACAGCGTGGTTTCAAGGCAATATCCTGAGGAAAGCAAAAGTATTCCCACAGAGTTTTGACTGCGGGACCAGCAGAAAGGCTGTGGGGTGCAAGCCCAGCCTTGGCAGCGCGGCGAGGGATATCGGGGACACTGCTCACCCAGCGTGGCAGCAGGGTCTGCCCGGAGCTGCCCGCTCCCACCAGCTTAGGCTCCACCAGTGTTTACTTGGGCTGT
Source organism: Calidris pygmaea (assembly GCA_003697955.1). Lineage (NCBI taxonomy): Eukaryota > Metazoa > Chordata > Aves > Charadriiformes > Scolopacidae > Calidris > Calidris pygmaea. The sequence continues at coordinate 8,045,880 of QJSC01002384.1, forward strand.
GGATGCTTTTTAATCCGATGTCATGGGTTTTTCAAGTGTGCCAATTCCCTCTGTAGCCTGCTGCCAATTGATTGATGGCTTATGCCATTAACAACGCCCGAGGATGCGAATTGCTAAAGAGCAGTGGGAATATTTATTTTTTCCAGCTAATGCAAGTAGCAAGCAGAGGACTTCAAAAACCTTGTAACCTGCGTGCAGCCAGCTGCAGACCGAGCCTGGCTGCGGGCAAGAAGACACTGCGGGACACAGCTCCATAGGGAGAAACAGCTGAAATATAACAAATCCTCAGGGCAGAGTGCTCAAAGACAGGCTGTAGCATTAAACCACTGCATTGCCTGCAGGGAGTGACCATGTAAGAGATGCGAGCCAGTGGATTTATTTTCTTAGAAGAGCTGAAATAAGAAAGAAAAAGAAGCAAAAAAGGAAGGAAGAGCAAAGAAAATTAACTGTGAGCTGATTGTCCCTGCCTTATTCCCATTCTCCAGGACCAGACCTTTACCCTCTCTACAAGGATGTATACACACACGTGCACGCACACATATCCCTGCAACTAGAAGCCTTGCAGACTGCCAGGAACACTGTACAAAAGTACTTCTGGAAACTTCAACTGATTAAATCAACACACACGTCTCAGTGGCTCCCATTTTTTTTTTGGCTGTGGCTTAAAGCCTCACCACCCATTCCTACCACGGCTTCTCCACCATGCCAGCCCAAACCCCCCTCCGCTTCTTCTATTGCCACACCTCCACCAGCAACACAAACACCGAGTCACAGCAGAGGAGCAAATACTCATTATTATTTGTCTTGACACTCGGGGAAGCACTGGGAAGTTCGGCTACCTTGCTATTTTGCATTGTCCTGTTATTACCCATTGTCAAACTTCCTCCGCTTGTTTGCTTTACAATTACTCATCTCCCAGGGCAGCGGTGGGGGAAGAGACTGGGCACGGGGAGCAGAGAGCAGCAATTTCACCAAGAAATAACAGTAACCGACCAAAATGAACTGATTACATGGATACGTCAGTGCAAATGAGACAAGAAAGATTCCCGGTTGTGTTCTCTCCAAATTGGTACCTGCCTGTTGCTGTGCCTGCTATTAGCTGTGTCAGCTGCAGGGGGATGGGTTCAGCACCCGCTCCTTCTCCCGCTCATTAATTTCAGCAGCAATTCCCTCAAGCACGACAGGAGCAGGTTGTGTCTGTTCACTAAAATCCTGCAAAGCTCCTTGGATGATATGCTGAAGCCAGAAAGACACTGAATTGCTCTGAGGTGTCTGTCCCTGGGGCTCCACAGCAGAGTAGCTCCTGGGGTGACGACCTTAAGCTGATGATCTTTAAGGTCCCTTCCAATTCTAACCATTCTATGTGCAGGGACCTGGCGTGCCTGGGTGCACTGCATGGATGCTGCACGTCCCTCCTGTCCCCTCCTGCATGCCAGGTGACCTGCTCCTCTCCACCTTTTCTTAGCTCACAGGTAAAGGTAAGGTACCTGAACCAGCCATACAGGATCAGTCAATGATTCAGGCTGCAAAGGATCTATGGAGGTCTCTAGTCCAGCCTCCTGCCCAGAGAGGGCCAGCTTCAGGTTTAGGTGAGGTTGCTCAGAGCCCGGACCTGAGTATCTGAGGGGCCCCAGAGGTGGAGGTCCTACAGCCTCTACGGGCCACAGTTCCAATGCTTAACCATTCCCATTGGGAAGCTTTTATTCCTTAGTGTCTGATTGACTTTCCTTTGCTGGCCATTATGCCATTGCCTTGTGGTCATGGGATGAACTGGCCCTCACCCAGCCCAGATGTCCTCTCGGTGCTTTGAATGCCAGGGTCCGGCCACCAAAGTTAGTGTGCAATTCTGCTACTGCTCATTTAGACATAGGACTGAACAGGTTAAAAAAAGCTCTTCCACTGATATCGCTCCAATTTGTTTTTTCCAGCAAAATAGGAGATGAAGAGGCAGGACCTCACATGAGGCTGGAACCAAGCTCCCAGACAGCATTACCACCTCCCTGCCACCAGCACAGCCACGCCGGCTTCCCAGCAGCCGAGGGGAGAGAGCAACCCCAACATTCATCACATCAGGTCCTACTCCGCTGTTATCCTGGGTGGCTGAAAACCTCACCCCAAAACTTTTCTCTCTGGAAGCAGTTTAGCTGGCAGAGCTGCCCGCTGAGCACTCACGCTGTGCATGGCACCGGCACGGTACATTCCTCCTCCGGCAGACAGACACGATGCCCAGTAATATTTCAGTTTGAAATTCTGAAGAAAAATAATTACTCATGCTCCCCATCAGAAAGCCAAACAATTACAGTAGTGAATGATGTTGTAGCAGTGCTATAATTAAGGAACTTCCAGCGTTTTAATTATAAACTAATATCTTCAATGGCTGACAGTCCAGCTGTACAGCAGACCCGTTACATGCGAGATTGCCAGTTCCTGAGTTATAGACCAGCAATTAAAGTTTTAGGGATCTTTATTTATTTATTTTTACTTCTTACTTTTTAAGATGTGTTTCTTGCCCATTAAAAGCTTTGGGAAAATTTCAGTAAAGTCTTTATGTTAATGAGTTAGTGGGCTTTCCTCTGACTTTCAGTGATTCCTCCATCCTGGCATGGGGTGGGGATATCCTGAGGCCAGCAAGTGTCTTGCTGGACTTTCTCCCATCACACTGAATCAGACAGGGTGATGTTTTAGCACTTTCCACCTTCAAAGCACTGGACCAGCTATCTCTCAGTACCACTGAGCAGCTTTGCTGAACTCTGTTTAGAAGGCGCACTAAGTACCAGTGGGGATTTATTTTATTATTACCTAAAATTTAAAAACACATTTTGGACAATAAAACTTCATTAGGCATAAAAAGGCTGCTAAGAACTCAACAGTTTGCAATATCCAAAATACCAAAAATGAGATGAAAATTGTCCCTTCCCCAGCTTCTGCTTCTGAGCCACTGCAGAACCAAACTGTGGTTCACTTCATTTTTATTTTTTTTTTTTTTCATTCAGGAACTCTGACAAAGTGTTCAGACTTTGCATGGAGTCCCTCTGGACTCCCTGTCCCTGCAAGGGCTCACATGCTCCAAGCCCGTGCTCAACCTGGCAGCGGAGCAGGTCAAGGGGAGCAGAGCCCACAGGACACAGCCACGGGGCCACCAGCGATGGACCCTGAGCATACAGGTACCAAACACCCCGACATCACCTACTCCGTGAGTCTTCCACTGAAAACTTTCCTACCCTGCACATCCCAGGACTGCAATGGAAATACTCCCCTAGGTAAGCGCTGCTATTAGGTTAAGCTGCTTCAAGCCAAGCCCAGGCTGAAAAAAAGGATAATAAAAATGACAAAGTCCGATCTGGGGAAGTCTGCACAGACTGTGGCCGTTCGGTTGGCACAGCAGCGATCACCCAGACGTGCCTTTGCTGACTTGTATTTTGCTGGCTGGTCCTGGGACAGATGCACTGCAGCAGAAAATGCTCAGGGCGGCCGATGTCACCTGCCTGCGAGGTAGGAGTGTGCAGCCACCTCTGATCTCCTGAGACCCAGGAGTTATAAACCGTGCCCTCTCTGCAGTGGTGACAAAACCCCAGCCAGGTCACAGCACCCCCTCCTGTCCCCCTTCCCTGCCTTTTCCAGCATGGCTCTCCAGTGAGGACCTGTGTTACAGGCTTCTCCCTCCTCCCCTGCCTGGGGACACACAGAGATGCTCAGGCTTTGCACAGAGAGAGTCACTGCCTGGAAAATCACTGGCACTGGCATGCATCTCTCAGAACATATTTCCACCCTTCAGGTCTGGCCCAAGGGAAAGGTCCCCGCAGAGCTCAGCAGAAGCAACACTTGGGAATAAAAACCCGCTGAACGAGACACGCTGTGTCTTAATTACAGAGAGCTGGTATTCCCCGGCATCACCAACACTTGCACTGGAAGATAAGACATGAAGCCTGTCGGGCAGGGAGCTTCCTGGAACGCTGCCTGGTGCGGGGATGCCTCTGGCAGGCGAGCTCTGGAGCCCCCGCTGCCCTGGGAGCATCCCAAATCCCAACGACCTGCAACATCAGGCTGGGTGGCCATGACTTAACAGGCGAGGGCAAGGCATCACCCTCAGCTATGAGAGCCACTGGGGCAGCAAGTTCACTTGGCAACTCCTTCCCACCCCTCCAGCCCCTGCCCTTTATCTTCCTCCACCTCCCGCTGCCTCCCTGGCTGGGCTGCCTGCCCTCCCCAGGCACCGTGCTCCCTTCCCCTCCAGCAGCTCACTCATAAAACAACAGAAACAAGAACTATGCCGTTTGCTGCAGCCTCTCAGCCTCGGCAGGCTCACAGGGCAGATGTTCAAAGCTTTTAGATGCTTCCACTCAGACAGAGCTGCACCTACTGGGACTTTTAGAAATGCCTTGAAAAAACCATCAGGTCTCCCTCCCTAGTTGACCACACTGAAGGTCCCGCTCAGGGACCTGCCTCCACACTTGGGAACTAAAGTGCCTTTTAAAAATTTTGGCCCATGGGCTGTCATGGGACAGAGGCAATATCCTACACCTGGGGCAGTTTGGGAGGAGCACACCTCAGGAAGAGGTGGATGGCCCTTTACGGAAGTAGATACTGCTGCCTGGCCTCATGTGATTTTAAATGCCACAAATACACTTATCTGTTTCCATTACTTACATTTTGCATATATATTTTTTCCAAACCTCAGATTATTAATTACAATTTTCAGTGCTGGGGATCTGAAGTACCTAAACACACAGGGGAATGCCATAGCACTCATCATCACACAAATACCCCCGTTTAACCCAGACACAACCGAGTAACTGCTGTGAGCGTTGTGCCCTGCACTGGGATGGAACAGACACGTGTGGTTACCTGCTGTGCCCAAAGCCAACCCCTGGGCTCAGAGCTGTATCCCACCAGGAGAGGTGAGCGTCCACCTCCATCCTGCAGAAGGATGCAGGCAGCAAACGCACTACACACACGAGCTTCTAGCAGGCACCAGTGACATTTAAGCTAGGATAAAATACTTTTGTTTCCTGCTTAAGCCTTATGAACCATGATTTGACACCTTTTCCATAAGCTTTTGTGGAGCTGTGCTGAAGGAGGGAGGATTAGCCTCGGGGCAGGGCATGAGCAAGGACATAAAGTGGGGCTTATTCATCACTCAGGCGATCACTTCTCATTTCGGGGCTAGTTATGCGGGATGTTAATTTGAACTGGCAGCAAAATTTGCATAAAGACAGCTCAGAACACCAGTCAGCCCCGGCGTTTGCCATGGAATTTAGTTTTCATATTACTAAAACCTTATAATGAAGTCTTCCAGTGCAGATCTTGCTTTAAGCTTTACTGCAGTGACATTGAATGCTAACAGAGAACACGCTCACTCCAAAGGATACAGGGAGGAATATTATTACTGTGAAGCGTCCTGTGATTGGCCTTAACTTCTTCACAGTATAGGACACTAAGAAAACGTTGGGGTTATGTCCATAGACTTTGCAGCATCTTTCCTTTCCACGTATGTGACAGAACCGCCTAGAGCTTTTATGCAGGAGCAAAGCATTTACTGGCTGATACTGGAATTATTTCTATGTCATCTTTCAGACCAGGATGCATTTATTTTATTCTCTCTTTATAAAGATAGTTCTACTAAAGTGGTTACTACTCTTTAGAAACTCCTCCCTGGACATTTCCCTTCTGAAACAATAGGCAACTATTGAAAACAGCTTCTTCTCATTTTTTTCTAGAGGGAAAAAACCCTCTTGAACCCTGAAGTTTCATCTTTAGAAGACTGATGTCAAACCCTAAATTCACTCACTTGTTCTGCACATACAGCTCTTCAGGTGTCACACGGTTCTTATCTACTCACTTTCAGCTCTTTTTTCAAGCCTCCTATTTCATATTTTAAAAATAAAAATAACCAAGGACAAACCCTGTCAAAGGACTTGCTTTCCCCTCTGCTTGCACCTCTGCTGTTTGCACAGGGGTGCCTTACAAACCGGCCCTTGGCCACCTTCACTTACATCTCAGCAGGCTTTGGAGCAGAGCTCCTCTAGCATGGTTTCTCAGCATCTTCCCATCCCAGGGGCAGATCCTGAGCTGACTCACCCGCTGCTGTCTAAGCAGGCTCCTGTACATGCTGGGAAGTAACCCACAGTCCTCAGTGTAAAAGAAAAGCAAGAAAACAGGAGGATTGCTGCTCTTTGCTTGCACCGTCTAATTATAGGTAGTACTTTTACACACAGGCACAAAATGTTAATGTCAGGGAAGCACATTTCTGTCCTCTGTCTTCCCTTACTTATTCTGCACTCTTCTAAGGATACAGGAGAGAGCAACTCCTACATGTAATTTATATATATCCGTGCATATATGTGTGAGAGATTTTTAATAAAAAGAGGATGACAGTTGCCACAGGAAATTATGAATCCATGCATATATACACACACTCAGACACGCACCCTGAGCCTTTGAGACCTTCCAACTTCTTGAAGGAAATACTTTTAAAGAAGGGCGATGTTCCTCTGTTAGCTCTTGCTCGAGCTAAGAGCTCAACAGCAAAGAAGGGAGTGAATACACACCCGAGCCCTCCTCACAAGCTCTGATCTAAGAGAACATTTTGTGACGTGGGCATGTGAATAAGTTGTCTTTGAGTAAGCCATAGCACAGCTACTCTAGTAAATATGCATTTCCTCATGCAAGGTAGCACATGGGAGGGGTAACTACTTCGTATGACGATTGGGAGCAGCAGCTTTGCTCTACAGGAGGGAAGAGCGGGGTTTCATTTCTGCTCCACCCTAAATGTAGCCTGAGATCCAGTCGCTGACAAAATACATTAAGACCCTCGAGCTTTTGTTTTCCCCTAAAATTCCTATAATCACTCCATAAATAATCAGTTTAGTGCAGGATGGTTCACTCAATCTGGCCCTGGGAAAACGTTAAGTAATAACAGTTTTGGGCAAGCTAGAGAGTAGTGTCTTTATTAAAAACCTACATCAAAGCCCGTGCCTAGTCCGATCTATTCAAGCTCCCGCTCTCATTTTAAACATGCTCATACACTGAAGAATCCTGACGGATTGGAGCAGTAGGAGGTAAACCAGCAGATTGAAGAGGTTAAATGTATTTCTTTACTAATGGGACTGATGCTGTTCAAAGCTCCCATAAAAATTCAGCATGAAGAGCTTCCTAAGCTCAGGGGCTTTATAGCCTTCATGATCATTCAACCTTTAAGCAGACACAAAGAAAATTTTTCTCTGCCTCTCTCTGAATATATCCATCTCCTCAGGAGCAAGTTGAAGACTTTTACAGAGAACTTGATAAAATTCCTGAGACAGCTCATTAATTCTAGTCACTTCAGCAGTGACTTCCCCACCACTTGTGGCACTCAAAGAGGTTACAGATTGCCTTAGTAAGAACAAATCCTGTTCATTAGCCATTTCCCTGCACTTGCATATTAATATTGTCTGGCCTTGTTAAATATAGAAACCTATTCTCTTTTAATCCGTTTTTAACAGGCATTTTTTTTTCCTAGGAGTAGCCACAAAATAATTGATACTGAGTTATTCCACCTCCAAAAAGCTTGTGCAATTCCCCGAGCAGCCTCCTGTTGCTGCCGGGGAGTGGGGTTAGGCCAGTTAGCTCTTTGGATATCATGGTTGTACCCTAGTTTTGATGGGAAATTTGGAAACTTGCACTGCACACCCTCTTTGCCACTTTGTGGACACATAATTTAATCAGCAGAACTTTCATCTGTGTTATACATGTGCTTGTAAACAGGATCCTGTGGTGAGAATAAGATTTGTAATAATCACAAATAGTGCCAGTGGTGGGTGTGGAGGACTTCACAGCATCCCCTTATCCTCCCTACAGCTCAGCTTCACACAGCGCAACCCAACCAAGCATCACCGGAACTCTCAAGTAACCCAAAACCAGAAAGACCTGGCAGCAGCAGCAGGACATAACTTGCTACCAAAGAAATCTTTATTCTACAAGGTAAAGAAAGTTCTGTCAATTTATTTGACTAAAATGAGAGCTGGTTGAAATGTCTCAACTGTGTTTTATTGAATAAGGTTTTTCATGTAAACAGGAATTTTGAAGGACCTTGGGGAGAGGAGGTGTATTGAAGAAAATATTGCTTTCTTGGCAACAGAAAACATAAGACTTTGGAGGTTTCCATGAGAATAAGGCCTATTGTGCTGTTAACTAGATAATGAACAGTGTTATACTCTGGAACAGGAAATGGGATTTTCCATCTTTTATTTTATCAGCTTCCAAGATTAATAGCTTCACAGAAATCTAATCCTTTCAGAAATCCAGCACGAATATTTCCCTCTTGCATCTAGCAATAGCAAACTATCCAGCCAAAGTGGATACACAAAAACCTAGCAACTAATTTGAGCTAATTTGGGGGCTGACGGGGCTGCAGGAAAATAGCTGGAGACAGAAGAATTACAAGGGAACTCTGAGATATTAAGTGGCGGCCAAAACCTCCCCCTGGTACTGGCAACACACCATAAACCGACAGCAGTTCAAGCCCATGGCTGCTGCTAAGCTCCTGGCTGTTGGTGTGGCAGCGTTTCCAATATTCTTTATAATGAGGAGTTTCTGATGAGCTCTTGGTGCTGTTTATAGCACAAAGCCAGGTATAGTTCGTTTTCTGAGAATAACTAAAAAAAAAAATATCAGTATCTGTGGCAGCTTTTTGACAACTTATAATTATGGTTGGAACTGCAGTCAAGCAATTTCAGACAGGAGAGCAAGTAATTTCCCAGAGTTACCCACTGGGGCAGCACCTTCCCCCTTTGAACACCCATGGAGAAGAGGGCATTCCCACCATTCAGGTTCCTGCAGAGTATGTGCATGAGGGGAAAATGCACTTTTTTTCCTTTAAGAATGAAGAAAAAACGCTTCCATTTTTCTATCCTTTACAATCTCTAGTGATTTTCTGTATGCAAAAATACACTGAAAACCCCGACTCTCAAGTGGTGTTCCTGCACAGCACTATTCTGGCTGTGAAACCAGGAGTCCCCACGTGCTCCCTGCTGTGCAGCGGAGCCCCAGTGGTGAGCATTACACTTTGGCATTTACTTCTGCACTCTGAGACACCTCCGTCTTTTTTATACTGACCCAACACACAACACAGCCACAACAAAAGTCCTTCTCCTGCTTCTCTTAAGGCTCCACTTGCTTCCCATCCTCAATACCTGTGCTGGATGCTTGATTCGCTCCAGAGACAGTTCAAATGCTATCAACAGCAGACCAGGTCCTCTGCGTTTTCAAAAGCCAGCCCCTTGTGAGGCTGCACAGAGTGCTCTGGGACAGCAGAGCTAGATCCAGCATCCTTTAAATCAATGCTGACTTCAGCTGAACCTACCCCCAACAAATTTCACTGCTACGTTGATGCAAGGTTGACATAAATGAGATTAGAAATGTGATTCATCACTTTCAAGAGCCACTTGGCTGTGTTTTCCAAGAATCATGATACTCTCTCAGCTGAATTTTACCAAGAAATCAATTACCTACTGGCTGTTACATTTATCAAAACAGGTTTCCAGTGATGTAAATCATCGTCACCTTGCCGAAGCTGGTAGCACCAAGCCCATCTGTATGAGCCAGGCAAGTAGCCCATCTCCTATTGGGATGGAAGGCAATATATGAACCTTGTACAGCTGAGAAAGGTTTATGGGGGATAATTATGGAGACTGCAAGAATATCAGTTACTTTGACAGGTTAATGGTTTCTTTTTAATTAGATACACAGGCACAGAGGTGACTGCAAATAATTCAGTTGTTGCTGAGCTAACGTGTCTTTACCGGGACAGGTCCCCAGATGTACTTCATTCTGTGCCAAAGAGCAGTCCATCAAGTATGGAGATGCTCTTCAAGCAATACCAAGGCTGGGAACACCACCTGTGAATTAAAACTGAGCTAAAGTGCCTTGTTTGCCACAAACTGCCCTGTTTGTGGCAGTGGTGTCTGGCCTGGCCTGAGCCCAATCCTAGCTGGAAGCAAGGTGGATGTTGTAGATGGCAGTCAGCGTGGTGGGACTTGGCTGGACAGTCTGCAGCAGAGAAAAGAGGAGAGATATTTGGTGGGGGGAGGCCCTGGCAGGCCATAGTGAGCCAATTAACCCCACACACGTGGGACCTACAGTTGTGCACAGTGTGCTGTGGGCCTGGGAGATGCAGCACTCAGGCCTTTAATTATTTAAACCAGAATAAGCAGCAAAATGTTTTGATTTTGTGAAGCTGGGGGATACCTGTCAGCATTTGGCAGGGCTGGAGCAGGCTGCCAGGCACAGCTGCCGACAGGGAACATGCAGGCACCACCTTGCTCCAAGGGGACGGGATCCCTGACCACAGGAGAGCACCAGTGGGCATCCTTGCCTCTGCCATGGTGCTCACAGGGCAGGTGGACCTCCTGCCCTCGGACCTACTGGGACCATTGGGGATGGAGGTGGCTTTGAACAGGAGATTAGAGCCTCTTACATACTATTTTCAGAATGTAATTAGAAAAATAAAGAGATAAAAGCTTTTTAGGTTTTGACCTGAGATATGAATACTTCAAAGAATTACGTTTTCATTACATGGAATATATGGTTCCAACCATGTGTATTTTTAATAACCACCTATCATCAGCATTATGGCTTGCTTTGTCAAGCTTTCAAGGTCAGCAAGGAGCTAGTTTATGAGGATCCAACTGAAGTTGCAGGTGTCAATGGATGTGAAATGATGGTATCTGTATAAGGTGACACAAAGCCTTTCTACAGGAACATTTTTGATCTCAATTCCTTATTTAAAGTCCTTTCTGCAGACCCATCCTATTTTCCTATCAAGCAAGCCATATTTCACAGAAAGTTCAACCCACTTCCTAAAAAATTGGCCAACAAAGTAGCTTCCCCTTCTCTCTCCAGACACTACAGCTGTGATACTGTGACCTGTGTTCTTCCGTGTACTCCATTTCCCCAGGAATTCCTTCCTTACAGCCTGCAGTGAATGCCACTGTGTAAAAGAGAGCAGCGAGCTGTGAATTGGTATTTAATCCCTTGTTTCTAGGAGTGGGATGCAAAGTTGGCTGGATTTCCAGAATGGATGCTGGCTCAATTAGTTTTTCCATGTCCGGTAGCAATCTTGTTGGCATACGTTATCTTCTACACAGACATAAGTGCACGTATGTGTGCAAGTGCAAAACCTGTAAGTGTTTCAGCTTCTCTTTTTTTAACCTAAATGAGGGTAACGGAGCATGGCATGGAAAAGGAACTAGCTTTTCTGGGATTTGAGGAAAAGAAAAACGCCCTTCATCCCCCTGCCCTCCACAAGAAGAGGAACCACTTCGATTAGCATCAGCCACCCTCGTTCAGAAAGACAATTTTCTTTCATAAAGACATACAATTGCTACATATGGCATTCATAAAAACAATGCCATGTTTCGCAATTTATAGCGTTAAACATCGAAAGGAATTTTCTCTGATGGAGTTTGGCAACTTTGTCCAAAAAAAAAATAATAATTAGATTTCTTTAAGCTGCAAATAGATTTTAACGGAAGCAGATTTAAATACAAACTAAAGTTCCCTCACACTGTGCTGTAAATCACAAGGGAAACATAATTCATTTTCAGCAGTTTTCAACAAGAAAACTTGGCAGTCTTTCAGCAAGTTTCATAATTGCTCTATTTTAAACTTCAGCTTGAAAATGCTCAAGATAGCTTTTAGTTTTATTGAAAGGTTAATTTCACACCTACAGAAAAATATCAGCTTTCCATTAGATCTAACGGAGTGTTAAATGCGAAAATTACAGCCCCTTCAGATAGATGTGCAAAGTTTGTTGCATTTTTAACCCAACTTGCTTTCCCATTCTTTCCCAGTGGAGCCGAGGTACAATCGGTGGGCACAGCGCCCGCCTGCTGCCCCGACACCGATTGCACCTATTTGTGTAATTTGTGTATTATTCCTGGTACTTGTGTATGTTTCCTGGGTGAGAGCTGCAAGACACCGCCAGCCGCAGCGATCCGGGTGCTGTGCGTGGCAGTGGGCTGTGGCAGCCCACGCTTGACAAACACCCAGCACGGAGGGCAAATGGGGACACATCCCTGGGACAAACCTTCAACAAAAATACTAACTCTTCACAGATTTATGCCAAGGAGTCTCAAAAATTACCATCGTATCTCTGGGTTCACCTTATTGTGTGGCTACCCCATTTTCACATTGTTCTTACAAGAAATTTGCCTGTCTCCCCATCCCATAAGGTGACTTTTCTACTGGGGTGCGACGTGCCATGGGGGCCAGCCTGCTCCTCTGACCTCTCTCCGCTCACCAGGCAAGCACAGCTCCTTTTCCACTGGAGAAGTCAAATTAGGGCACAGAATTACAAAAAAAACCCCAATAAAATACTTTTGGTGACTTGTGCACTTGGTGCAACGTCCCATCCCACCAAGGTGCACTGAATCCCTCAGTCATTCGGGCTGGTGGTGTGCCCCCCTGGAGCCACTCCTGCATAGCCAGAGGAGCACCGGGAGGACCCTTCTAACATCTAGGGCTAAATATCTGCTGTAATTATTTTGTGACACAGCCTGAACTTCATCCTCCCTTGCTCTAGACCAGTGCTTGAGAAAGTCCCTGCAAACATGACGCTTTCACGGTCTGCATTTTGCCAGCTCCACTTCCCCAAAACCAGCACTTCGCCCCCCAGCTTCTCAGCTCAGCACTTTCCAGGGATTAAACACAGCACTTGTAGCAGTAGTTACAGTTACCTCTGACGGATACAGACACTTCATGGCTCCCAAAACCATCAATTCCCCGAGCAACAAGTGCGTGTGTGAGCATGAGCGTGCACGGTGCCGGAGGGGGCGGAGGAGATGTAGATAGAGGAGCAAGTTCTTGCAGCCATATGCACAAGGCATGCCATTAGGAAAAAACATAGCTTTTCCCTTCAAGAAAACTATGATTCAGCCACTACTTTGGTGGTGGTGGTGGGGGGGAAGTTACACTGAATTTCATTTAGTTATTTTAAGTTCAGTCTCACCAGAAACTATTTGTTGAGGGAAGGGGGAAAGGGAAGGGGTTAATTAATCCTGATGAATCCTGGCACTATGGCTCAGTGCAAGGTGTATTTATGATTGCTTGGTGCTTCCTTGAGTGCGAAGCGTGACCCTGCCGTTGCCAGGGGCTCCTTCCTGAGGAAGGCAATGCTCAGGGCTGTGGGATCCTCCACTGCGCCCAGGGGACGAGCAGAGCTGCCACCTCCCCCTTGGCTGACCCAGCAAGGTGCAATGCACGGCCACAGGCACCACAGTGGGATTACAGCACTGCTGCATCCCAGGTTCCCAAGGAACAATTTAATCACTCCTTGCAGACATAGGACCACTGCAAAGGCTGCGTGGCACAGCCCAGATGCAAGCCTCAAAGCACCTCCTCCTCCAAAGTACACCGTTTCCATCCCACTGAGGAAGAGCTCTGGGGTTTGTGGTAGTTTTTGGTAATTAGTGGCAATTTTTGTTGCAAGCTTTAGATCCACAACCCCCAAGAAATCACTGGGGGCATCCCATGCTCCAGAGCGCTGGCCTTGAAGCCAGTCAAACACTCCTCCCTGCAATAGCAAAGCAGCCCCTGTGCATGGCAGAGGCAGCCAAGCCTGTAAATAGCTTGGTCTGGACTCCTCACCGGGCAGAGAGATTTGGAAAACAGCTTAGAGAAGCAGCCTTCAACCAGGCGTCCAGGCATGGAGAAGCTAGGACTGAAGCAGGGCTTCCTAAGCCATGCTCCAGGAGAGGTGGCTCCCTGCCTTTTTAAGGTTGGCAAGTCTGAGAAGTGAGACACAGCCCGGACAAGGAACTGCCAGAGAAAATACTGGTAAAATAACTGGGTTTTCTTTAGCTCCTTGCTTTCTTTTTAAAATAGGTTTCTAGTTTCTCCTCACAATTATAAAAATAAATAACTTGGATTTCTCCGATTCTCTTGTCTAGAAACAGCAGGGAAAATGTAGCTTATGAAATAAGCTGCTGTCTTTTTAAAAATAAGCTTCCTTTTAACATTTGCAAGTGATCAGCATTGCAAGGATCCTGGCAGCGGGTGAGCCATCCTGCAGGAGATGGATGGGCAATTACTGAACAAAGGCTTGTGCAGTTTGGCTGAGTTAGTGGAAAGTTGAAAAAAAATAATATAAAAGTTCTGTCATCGGTGAGAACACCTCCAGGCATCCCTCTGAATGTCCCAGGTGAGCACCATCCCTCATCCAAAAGACAGATAACCTTTATGCTGCTCTCTGGCATTCAGTTTCTGGCCTTTAGAATCGCTGCTCTTCTGATCTTCCCCATGTAAATCATCACACTTCCCCTTTTTATGATATTCTAATTAAGAAAACTGTGATAACAGTAACTAATTATGTCCACAACACATTTTGAAGCGCTCTCTTCGCCTGTCAACACTCAGAATGGGAGTCTAAACTTTGGCAAGGGTCCCAGAGCCAAAAAAGGGTCTGGAGCAAGATGCCACTAACCTCCTGTCATTAATCTTAGATAAAGAAGTTCCTATGAAAAAAAAAAAAACAATTCCTTTGCAATCAGTCTCCGGGATCCTTGTTCAGCTTTTCTGATACAGCTCAGTTACACTCTTCTAATCACTCACTCTCAAGGATACAGTCACTGCCATTTTACTATCTCGTTTTCCTGAATAAATGATACCTCTTTGGAAGGATTTGGTATTAGGATGGACTACAAGCAGTATTTTATCTTTTAGGAGACTCTGAACTACACCAGTCCTTTAAAAAAACAACTAACACAACAGCGCAACTGAAAAGCTTCCCCGAATACACACAAAACCATCAAGTTTTTGTCACCTTGATGTTTCAGCTGCAACATCTTTCTCTGAGCTGGAAGAGCTGTTCAGCCCAGCGTGCATTCACCAGCAAAAACGCGGGCTGGGGAGCCCTTCTTGTTGCAGTCTCAGAAGGGAGAGCTTCCCAGAACTCCAGAACTCAAGACGTGGGGATTGCCAAGGTTGGGGGAATATGAATACGGTCACATTTTATCATCATGAGACAGCAAAGCTCTGCAGCCCATTTAATACATTAAGAAAACAACAACAAAGCAGCACCACATCTACATTTCAGAGTTCTAACAATTAGCAGGGACTCTCACATCTGCTTTGTAGGGACATCTCCAGAGAGGTGGTGGCCAATACCTCTGATGGGAGGTGCCTCCAGCTACTGTCATTACCAACGAGCCTCCTCCAGCTCCAGTTCCTCCACCTCTTCCGCCACCGGCAGCACACCCAGCCTGGAGCTGTATCTCCATCTCCAGCCTGCCCCTGCCCCAGTCCTCGCCCTCCATAAAGCCCTGCAGGCATCTCTCTGATTGCCTCCATAGGGGATTTTTGTGTTTAAAATGATGGAGAACAGACTCCTGATTTTGTCAATCGGTAGCAAACTTGAGCAGGGCTCAAGTCCCCCTATGGCATCTTTAGCCAAAGCGTTTATACTGTTTTTTCCTCCCCTGGTTTAATTCCTGAGAAAATCATCTAATGCACTGGATTTTGTATTGCAAAAAGAGATGTAAACCGTTTGAATGCTCAGGCTGTACCTGCAACATCAAAGGAAACCCATCATCTTGACAACTAATGAGTGAAACCTGCAGGTATCTGGCTGTGTAGATGGTAGGGAGTGCCTCTCTAGGGAGTTTTAATATTTTAGCCATGTCAAGCCTGTGAGTTACAGCTTTTCGCAGTGAGTAAATTGATTATGTAGATTCATGTGGTGTACAGAATACGTGCTATGCACAAAAGGTGGCATAAATATACATTACAGTGCCAACAGCTTGTTTTATTTCAATGCCTGACAGGTTACAACTGACATTGAAGAGAATAGTGATGAGCAGCCAGTTTGCAAGCCCTCTCTGTAAAAGGCAATTGTATCTGACAGTGGTACTGGTGGGACAAACCTCTACAGTTTTCTGCTAAACTGTTATGAGAGGGACTTGAGCAGCTCTGCAATGCGGTTTTAGATAGTATCTGGTAATGTGTTCTCCTGAGCTCGCTTCAATTAGAGTTGAATTATCGGTCATTTCTTTTGGATGAACTTGGACCATGTCTGCCTAGCATGGTAGAGTCCTACTTGCCATTTAGAAAGCAAAATGTATTAAAAGGACTAGGTAATGAGCCTATTAACAGTGCTAATTTCACTTATATTATCAGGGTTAAAAAACACGCAGCTATTGCCAAGCCCAGGGGTGCAATTCAACATCTGAGAAACAGCAAGTGTGAATCAGATCACAGCAAAGAGCAGCGGCTGGGTCCATCAGGGCAGCCCAGCTGGGTGATGTAGGTGCTGTCCACAAAATGTGGACAAATGTCCGCAAAAATGTGTAGTTATTGTCCTTTTGATGCTACTTTGCACAGGTCATCAGCTGTCATGGGAGCTTTTGTAATTTTCTTTATGCCATTCCAAAGTGAAAAATAAAACATTGCCATTATAATAGGGAGCAGCAGCCCCCTTGCTCCCATCATGACTACAAAAAAGCAGGTTACACCTCTACAACAGTTTACAACAGCAGCAGCAGTGCCGGAATTCCCCAGTGAAGATGTCAGGTTCCAAGGTTAAACCACAAACAAGCTTCCAGGGAACAGTTTGGCACGACCAGCAGGCTACAAAGGTTGATCTGTTACTACACAACACACCTGGAGGCGTGTCACCTTCTGATCCCAGGCAAGAAGAGGAATGACTAAGCGAAGTTTCTCCCATGGCAATTTTGCACTAAAACACAGGTATCTCCTACAATAATGTTGGGGGTGGGGGGTGGAATGGAAAGAGCGAAGGAAAAATTAAAAGAAACCTAAGTTTCAAATGAAATATATTTAGTGATTAAAGGAAGCTAAAGAAGAAAAAAATGTTTTCCCCTGTAAGAAAAAGATGTCAGAACATTTTAATTTCACAGCCATAAGCATCATCTTATTTCTAGAGCTTTCTGCTTTTTACCAAGGAGCTAGAAGCTTGCAGAATGAAACAACTCTGGGAAGTATCACTTACTGGAAAAGCAAAATTTTTGCTGAGAAGCTGTTTCTGGGAGCTTTAACCGTACAATGGGATGCAACACGGCATCTGTTCCTTTGGCAAACTATTGCCTCACATTTGTTTTGGGACTTCAACAGCTTTATTCATTATTAAGGATTATTCACATGCCAAGGAAAGATTGGCATTTCTGAGAGATGTTCACAAAATTTCCATGAGTTTTAGCACATGCCTCCTTATTCAAAGTTTACACCAGAAATATGGCACCCACCATCCTCTTGTCCTTAAAAATATTTCTCTCATTCATCAGCGCATGGTTTAGATCAAAACCAGAAGGTAGGAACGACTCCAGCCTGGAGGATACACATCCAGAAGAGATGAGCTGTTGATCACTTGGACAAAAAAAAAAAAGAAAAAAAAAAAGAAAAAAACAACAACAACAAAAACCACACCAAAAAAACTCAGAAGCAAAACAAACCTGAAAATGCTTTGTAAATGAACTGCTTACTGAGAAGGAGATCTAATTTGTGGCTCATCACCTGCCTGTGTCAGCTCCACATCGATTGCTGCTACCACCTTACTGATGGATGGCACTTCTTGAAACCATGGTGCTGCTGTAATGATCCTGCTCCTTGCCAGGGGCCGAGGCTTGCACACACTGGAGGCTCTCCCCCAGGATTTGTGCACGCCTGGGTAAGATAACAGATGGAAAAAATACCAAACCATAGATAAAACCAGACTGGCCCTGGTCTGTTATGAACTCTACGTGAAATATGGGTGTTTCTTAACACAGATGCCCTCAAACTCTTCTATCATACCTGAAGGAAAGCCCAGCTCCTCTGTACACAAGCACCTGGCTGCCCGCAGGGTTTTACCCACAGCAAAGCTGGGCAGGCACAGAGAGGTTTTGCCCAAGCACTGTCCCTGTGCCTGGCAGAACTGGTCAGACAGCACCACTCTGTATAGGGAAACCTGGCCAAAAAAAACCCAGCAGAGCAGAAGATGTACCCCTTTCCAAGATGATAAGCAGCTGAGCTCCGTAACATCCAGAACCGATTCAGAAAAGGCAATGAAAGAACCTCCACGAGCAAAGCACAGGGCTGACCGCTTCCACACAGGGTCCCAGAAGGTCCCATCTGCCATAACCCCAGCCCAAGAATCCCTTTTAAACTACAATTTCATGGATATTTTAAAGCCATATATTTGAATATTTTCGTGCACATGCAGATCTGCTTCACTATCATTTTAGGATAATCCAATTAACTGAAAACCTCCAGCTATAAAAATCTATCTCCTGGCTGCTGCAAGAGTGGCAGCACGGGGGTATGCCTGCATAGCTTCAAGCTTGAGCCAAACGCCTGTGTTTGTAACTCTGGATGCTTGTACACACACATCTAGCTCTGATTTACCCGTGGAAACAGCTTATTTGAGAGGCAATGCAGTGCTTGTGGCCTGCTCCCCATACCCATTCCCGTGGCTGCTCAGAACACCTTGGGCTTCTATGGAGTGGCCACAGCTCCCAGCCCAGCACATCGAGCCAACTTGCATCAGCTGTGCTTTCATGTGCCCATCCCAGCACTGCAGTGGCTCAGCAGCTGCTTTACAGCTGATTGAGATGTCTCTGCCACCAGCAGGGAGGGAAAAGAAACCCTGTGAAAGCCACCCTTTTTGTGAGTTCAGAGCTGAAGCACACGCTTATGTCAGGCTAGAAGTTAATTCACTTCACTGGAAAGAGTCCAGCGTAGGGCAACACAGATGATTAAGGGATTGGAGCATCTCCCTTATGAGGAAAGGCTGAGAGAGCTGGGGCTCTTTAGCCTGGAGAAGAGAAGGCTGAGAGGAGACCTTATTAATGCTTATAAATATCAAAAGGGTGGGTTGAGGGAGGATGGAGCCCAAGTCTTTTCAGTGGTTCCCAGTGACAGGATGAGGGGCAACGGGCACAAGCTGGAACATGGGAAGTTCCACTCAAATATGTGTAAGAACTTATTTCTGGTGAGGGTGGCAGAGCCCTGGAATAGACTGCCCAGGGAAGTCTTGGAGTCCCCTTCTCTGGAGATCTTCAAGAGCCACCTGGTTGCAGTCCTGAATGATATGCTCTGGGCAATCCTGCTTTGGCAGGGGAGTTGGGCTAGATGATCTCTAGAAGGTCCCTTCCAACTCCGACAATTCCATGATTCCGTGATCCACTGTGTAGGCAAGGGCAATCTTCTGCCCCAGCACACGTGTAGCCATATTTAGTGTCTCCCTCTTCTTACGAGGATGCTCCATTTGCATCCCTCACCCCCAGGATGGACCTTTTGCCAGGTGACATCATTTATCGAGCATGACACACTCCCCCTCTTCCACTGGGTCAGGTACAGGAGCTAGTATTTATAGGCTTTCACGGGCCTTAAATATCTTTCCGTTACTATATACAGAACCAAAGTCACTTCCAAATTGGAACAGCGCCAGTTGTAGCATAGCTCCTTCATCAGACAGCCTAAAAATCCCCGTTCAGCTCTGCAGACAGCATTGCCAAAAGCTGAGGTCCGGTGGCAGCGTAGGAAAAATATAAGTGCCATTAAATGTCTAGAGGCGCTCTTGGTGGCGATGACCACCTACTGACTTCACTTACCAAGTTTTTTTACATAAAGGTGTGTTTATACAGGGAGGGCTCCTTCATGGAGCAGCGCTATGGCATTTGCACACAAGCTTTATCCAGACAGTTGCTCCGGTATTGCAATACAGACAGAAGCTGCTAGACACACCAGGGGGTGAGGTGTTTGAGGCCCCCCAAGTAAAGATATCCTATTGCAAATCCTGTCCCAAAGTAACTCCACTTTTAGCCCGGGGAGCCCAAAACCCTCTACACCAAGGCATCACGTCTAAAGTTACGGGGTGCTTTCTGCATTTTTCTAGTAGATGTCTTAAAATGAGTTATTTGAAGATACAATACTGCAAACCCTGGATTATCCATGTTTGTATTTGTAATACAGCTTCTTCTGAAGGGTAAATGATTTCTAAGACAAGGAAAAAAAATCATATAGAAGGTGGGGGTAGAATCTGTTGTGCATGAGGCACAGATTTCTGCGATGATTTGCCTGGGTAAAGGTTATTTAATTTAGTGAGATATGTTGTACTCAAGTGTTTAAATTAGAAACCTGCTCTGAGCTGAGGATCTTTGATTAGACAAAGAGGAGAACAGTAATCACTTGAAGCACTGCACAAGGGGCGAGCAGCCACCCAGAATCCCTAATTTGTAACTTATTTATGCACTGCAAAGCCCACACACCTTAATGGCTCAGATAGCCTGCTTTATGCCAGATGACTAAATGCTCCTTGCGTGAGCAGACAGCCACTCGCAGGCAGGTCATTTATCTTTCAAAATAGCAACAGAGCAATCTTGTCCTCTCTGGTTGGAGGTCTCTCTCTAGGCACAGGCATCTCGAGGTGGCTCCATTTCAATATGCATCATTTGAGAACCTGCCGAGGGCAAGTTCAAGCCGACAGCAAAGTTGTAAAGTTGCTTCTCAATGCGCAAACCGTGATCATTATTGGATGCTGCAGAAGTACCAACACGTCACCCTGCACAGCGAGCACAGGAGAGCTACTTCTAGAAACACAATAAGAGTTTTCTTTTATCCCAGCAACAGACCTGAGCCAATGAGCTTCCTCTTCCAATACATGGGCACTGAGGTAACATCTTCCCCCCCCAGACACTTTAACCTGGCCTCTTCCAAGCTCATTAACAGGAGCATGGGGCTCCCTGACTTGTCTTCAAATCTAGATCTTTCCCTGGGGCTGAATTGCAGATGTAGGAGCTGGGAGCTTCTTTCCTCAAGCTCCAGCAGTGGCGAGTCCCAGCTGCTCGCTGCAGGACCAGAGCCCTTGCAGGAGAGAAGATGCACTTGTTGGGCAACCCGTGCTGGAGGATCACGACATGCAGCAGGCTGCAGGAGGGGGCTCACCCTCCACACCTTTAAAAGAAACCTGTCAGTGCTCAAGGGCTGACAGTGCACTGATTAACAATAAAAAAAAGTCTACAGTTGGAGCGAAATAGCTCTGCATCTGTCACCTCTGGCCTAATGTCAGCTCTGTGGTGGAGTCAGAGATGGTCTGAGCCTTTTTTTGATACGCTTTTAATAAAATGCACCACAAAACCTATTGCCCTGAGCTACAGACACACAAAAACACCCTTGTGATCTCCTCAGGAACAAAAAACCCCTGCAGAGAGCCAGGGAGCCACGCTGGGGTCTCAGGCTGTACCTGCTGGTGGGAGGCACCT